>JAQQAE010012690.1:0-13062 GCA_029823295.1 Pseudamia nigra | reverse complement strand
GAAAGGGAGCAGAAAGAAGACAAGTCTTATTATGCCTGCCCCTTTATCCCCAGAAATCAATTACAAAAAAAAGTAAAGTATTTTCACTTTCTAGGTGATCTTGTTTTGTCTCACATTGCGATTGCTGTGTTCACACATGCACAAACAAAAAGGGGTGGGGAATACACTCTAATGTGCATTTTGGAGTTTTATCTCAAAAATCTTTATCGGAATGGCAAAATTGGGAAAAAAAGTGAATTCTCTTTGTAGAGGTGGTTCTGGCTCATTTTCACCAGCGATTATGAGCATAATAGTGTAAGTACTGTACTAATGAGCATGTTTTTCAAATTAAGTCTGACATACTGTAGCAAAAATGTAACTCGCTGATCAGATAAAGTAATACAACCTAATGAGGAAACAACCTGACTTATCTGTGAATGAACATTTGATGGTAGTTAGCAAAATGATGCTTTACTTCTTCTATCCTGCTTATTAGAGCCATGTTCAATGTTACCTACAACACCACCTTCTTTTCTTTTTGCAGGTTTTCAAAAGTTCACCTCAAACTTTCTTGACATTTTATGGAATCAGGCCTGCTCTCACTTTGATAAAATAAAAGAAATGGCAATGGCTACCTAGATAAATAAATGCTTTTTATTCTTCAACAATGAAGGAAATAGTATGATATGCAGATTTTTCAGTAAATAAACTACCAAATACAAGATTGCTGATATGGTTCTTTAAAACTGCAAGGCCCGTGTGGGGTCGTACCTCTACGATGCCATGGCTGATAGTGCCATAGGGCTTCCTGCGAACCAGCAGCAGGCTGATCACCATTACCATGGCGATAGCCACAGCCACCACAAGCAAACCCACCATGGCACCACGGTTAAATGTCTCCAAAGCATCAGGTTGCTATGGAAAGAAAGTACAGTAAGATGTTAATCATTACAATTAAAGCATCTGTAAGTTATCTGACACACTTGTTGCCAACAGCACTTACCAGTTCATCTCTTTCAATCTCAGGGGGCTTTGAGTCTAACAATTTGAGCTCAGCAGAGGTGTTACTCTAAGAGGGGAGAAGAAATGAGGGGAAAAAAAACAAGAGGAACATACTTTAAGCACGTAAGAATATATTCCATTAAACTAGATGAAGTACATTCAACATATTCCAAGCTTTTATAGTGATGAAAATGATCATTTCATCATCTCACCTTTTCCTCATATTCATAAGTAGCACTTCTTTCAGATGTGCTATCATCATATTCATCCACTGGAGACACAAATGGAAGCAGAAATGCAATAATGTTTACCCGTGGCAAAATATAATTGAGGTAAATTACAGTCAAAGGTTAAACAACACTGAAATTGTGATGAGACCGACTCACCTTTCTTATTAGGCTGCAGCTCTTTAAACGAAAAAAATACAAAAGTAGTGTTAAATACAGCAACACAGTGAGATTTTTACATGTCATGCACAGAATTAGGACTGACAAAGAACTGTTGGATTAGTGTGTAGCGTGCGGATATGTACCGATGCGGGGAGGATAAGGCCTATTTTGAAAGGCTGCCTCCTCTTCCTCTTCGTCATCCTTCACCTCCTCACTCTCAGCTGGCAGGAGTTCCTCAGTAGTACGGGTCTCAGAGAAGGAGGTTGTCATAAGCTCACTGATGTCACCCAGCTCAGCTTTGATCAGTTCCTCTGTACGTGATTAAAGATAAAACACTTAGCTGTGTCTTTAAGATGAAACGTGAGGTTAGTGAGGCTGTACAGTAGTGAACTGTAGCGTACGGATGTCACTGTGCAGCTCCTTAGCCAAGGTGGGATCCTTGTAAAGAAGTGCAAGACTCTGGTTCATCCGCTCCTCAATCACATGGAGATGTGTGTATACCTGTAAAAATAAACAGTGAATTGGTCTGTACAATTAATTACTGATGCTAAAAATTAAATGTCAGATATATTTTACAATGTGCTACATCTGAAGTTTTAATACCGACTTTGATGTTAGTTTAATAACAAAAATAGCTGCTTCAACACTTCTGAATTCACTATTCATTAATATCTCTTTAGCTGTGTGCTACCACTTCAGCACACCATGTTCTGTGTGTCAGCAGAAAGGAGCTTTGCACCTTAAAAGCACAGGTGCGTAGGAAGAAGATTTTAGAGCAAATGCCTCACACACTCTCACACTCACCTGGAATTTCATCTGCTCAGCCTTCTGGGGGTCAACAGCCACAATATGCCTGTAGTGCCTGAGTGTGTGTCTGCGGTCCTTTTGCTCGGCAGCAATGTATCGCTTCAGAGCCTGCAGCACACGCTCCGGCTGGAAGTCAAAGACGACGAGAAGCACATGAAATGCAGAAAAATAAATGCCATAGAAGAAGCAGATTAACTGTGGTCAGGTATATACTGATCAGCAGTAAGATTATGACCAGTGACAGGTGAAACAGTAATAATGTCAATTATCTTATTACAATGGCACCTGTGCATGGGTAGGATACATGAGGCTGCAAGTGAACATTTATTCTTTGACACTGATGTATTTGAAATAAAAAACTGAGCAGCGTAAGTATGCAAACAACCTAGACAAATAGTGATGTCAAGACAACTATGTCAAAGCATCCACAAAACTGTGGGTCTTGTCTGGTGGTCTTGGTTCTGCAGTGGACAGAACCGTACGAGGAATGAAGGAGAACTGGATCTCATTCCAGTAGAGTATCTAAGAGAACCAAACATTACCACCACATAATTATTATCACTTTATTTCAGACTCGCACGATTGTTCCACAGAATTACAAAGAAAATAAAAAGAGAGAGAAAACCCGCCAAAAACACGCACACGTGTAGATACATACACATACACACACACATAGATATAATCCACTGATACAATCAAGTATTTTACATCCCCCATTATGGCAAGTTCATACGAGGGCTCTGAAGCCAGTGTTTCTCTAATCCAGCTGTGTATCTATTACAACTCAGCTTTGGGCATGTTTGAGCCTTGATTATACAGTTTTTTTTTTGTCTGTGAAGATTCTCAGTCGTCCAGGTCATAGTATCCAAGGCGTGTGGTTTTCCTTCTGTCAACTGGACTTGAAATTTGGTTTGAAGACGTTTCGCTGCCCAGCCAGGAAGCTTCTTCTTCTTCATCTTCTCTGAACAAAGTACATTTTACATGCGTTGAACACATACTGAATTTACATAGCAACATATTGGCCTGAGCATATAACTTACTGCACAGCCATCATTCAGATCTTCAGCAATAAAATGGCCAAAGTACACTGCCTGGCCAAAAAAAAGGTCACCAACTGGATTTAACTAAGCAAATAGGTACGAGCCTCCTATTGGATCATTTCTGTATGGGTGATTATGTTTCAGGTGGCAACAAGTGATATAAGAATAGTGGCAAACCATCATCTTCAAAGAAAAAATGTGGTTTGAAAGAAATCTTGAATGATCACTACTGGTAATCACTTAAATGTGTGGCGAAATCAAATAGTAAAAAAACAACAGTTGAACTCAGGACTATGTTTAATAGTGAAACTAACAGCATTTCCACACACACAATGGAAAGGGAACTCAAGGGATTGGGGCTGAACAGTTGTGTAGCCTTAAGAAAACCACTTATCAGTGAGGCTAATTGGAAAAAAAAGGCTTCAGTTTGCCAGGGAGCATGAAGATCGGACTCTGGAGCAACGGAAGAAGGTCATGTGGTCTGATGAGTCCAGATTTATCCTGTTCCAGAGTGATGGGCGCATCAGGGTAAAAAGAGAGACAAATGAAGTGATGTATCCATCATGCCTACTGTGCCATTTATCAGGCTGAAATTGTTAGTTGTTCAGGGAGCATGAGACGTCATTTTCACACATGGATTGGCCTCCACAGAGTCCAGACCTGAACTTCACTAATAATCTTTGCGATGTGCTGGAAAAGGTGAGCTTGGGCCTTTATGAATCTAATCTGTTTTTCCAACACATTCCACAAATACTCTATTGGACATATGGGATGACAGTTCAGCCTACACCACTTTTGTTGGGGTACTGCCCACTGCAAACTAGAACACCCAACAAGATCTTGAGGTTTGGATGGAGTGGCCCAGTCATGTACCATCACAATCTGGTCCTTGTTAAACTTGTTCAGATCCTTTCTTGGTTTGGCTAATTTGCTGCTTTCAGCGCAACAACTTCAAGAGCCAAACGTTGACTTGCTGCCAAATACAAAACCCACTGACAAATGTCAATGGAACAATGTAATTAACATTATGACCACCTCACCAGTTGCTGATCATAATGGTATGGCCGATCAGTGTATTTTTGGCATAATCTCTCATGTAGTTCCTCACCTGGGGAGGATCAGACTGGACAGCAGCCAGGTAGTTCTCTAGCGCCAGTCTACGGTTGTTGTTGAGTATGGCCTCGACTCTTGCAAGATGAGTCTCCACCAGCCGCTGCCTCTCTCCAGCGACCTGCTCCTCCAGGGTCTGGAGCACAGACTGAAAGTGCTGGTACGCGGAAGATGAATGAGCAAACAGGATAATGAGGATGAGTAAAGTCGGTACTAAATTTAAATGTAACATTTGCAATTCCATGTGAAGCAGGTTGATGAATGTCTGCTTACCTCATTCAGGGCCTGTCGCTCATATTTTGGCAGGTTCTTTGACTGATTGTCTGCCTCTGCCCATTCTTTCATAATCTACCAAATAGAGAGACACAATATTAGGTCATTTTTTTTATACAATTATTCTCTGAAATAAGATTGAGCAGTACAGTGTACTGCATGTTTTCATACAACAGAGACATTTAGTCATGCCTCCCAGCTTTACTGACACTTATGGAGATATGTGGATTTTTTAATCTGCTCTCCCTGACTACAGATGAAGCCTGTACAGTCCAGTGTCCCTGTCATTTGGAGAATTAGATTAGTGAATGAGAGCAATGGAAGTGCAAGTCTCATTTGTGATTAATGAATCAACTGTCAAATGTCCAACCTGCCTGCCAACAAAGCATTAGCCTGCTCTGAACCCTGTGAAATTCACCTCATTGATGCGCTTCATTCTCCGCTCCTCCAGATCTGTTTTAGCCCGCAGAAAATTGGCATGCTCAGTCTCATCCATTGGCTTCTCAAAATAAACATCAACACCGTCAGTGGGCCGGGCTGTAGGCACTACAGCTTCCGCTAAAGAGGAAACAGAAAACAGAGGTTATTGCTGTCATGCAGGCTGAACATGAAGGCAAGCAATTATCCTGTAATTAAAAGGACAGGGCTGGTTAAAATATGATAGGATGTAGACTATGAGAACGGGGTCTGAAAGGGCAGACCTTGTATAACATACAGGGCAAATCATTAAGATGTGTTACAGCTGTTTACTGCTTCCAAAGCATAAAATAACCAAGGAGATAAGAATGAGAGAAATGCAGCAATATACGGTAATACACAAAACATTTTACCAGGAAGCTCATGACTGGAGAAACATGTTGAGTCTTGGTCAGTCAGGGCTGAACATGTTTGATGCCTATTTATCCTAATTAAACAGTAAACAGTTGGAGGTTTTTTGTCTACAGATGCAAGAAAATCTGTGTTACACTAGTTGGAACAGTTTTGGAGTTTCTGGCCATTTAACATCAGAGTTGTTGCACTCATTTCTGTGTGCTGTTCAATTTCCTTCCTGTCTTAGATGTTGGGTTAGATTACTTCTCCAACGCATGTGGCCTGCTGTAAATTCCTGCCAGGACTGCCAGCACCATCATGTCTCCCTTAAAGAAATCCAGCTCAGTTTTGGGGTTCTCTGATGATGCCTCTGCTTAGTGTCTTCAGGGTTGCAGCCATGCTCCATACAGTGAAAACAACCCTGGCAGGACAGCCTGCACTGGCAAAGGGCACTGTTACACCACGATATGCCAAGAAAATATAAGAACATGACAGATGCTTCTCAGTTTGAAAGTGTTAAGTGTTGTTTCCTATTGGGCATATGTGGCTAATGACTTGCTTCCTCACAGCAATGTGTAGAATCGCTGTGCTCTGCCATCCTGGCGTTCGCAAAGCTGGAAGTGATTCCACCCTCAAGCAGTGAAGGTCACAAACTTTGTAGCTGTCTTTACTGTTCTCTTTAGAAGACAATGAGTTTGGAGTCAATAAAGCCTGTGTGTAGTTAAGGCAGCTGTGCAAGTCTGTTCTGGAGCTTAATTTTCTGTCCAGTCACTGTCATCTATGCCTTACACCCACAAATACACCTTTAAAACCCACTCACTCCATGATGCTGCTATGCAAAGACCCCCCCCCCCCGAATTAAGCTGAATAAACAGGGGCCATCTGTGTCAGGCTTGCTTTAGATCGTCCCAGAGCATCTCTTGAGCAGAGTCACTGCCAAAATAAAATCCATATAAGCTCTTATAAATATGTTAAAATCAGACAGGAGCGTCCTGCCTGAACCGATGGTTTTGACTTGTGTTGTTTGAAGCTTCTCTCGTCAGGATTTATTTACAGTATATTATATTGTATTATATTGTGCTAGGGCCTTTATTTGCAGACATTAGAACTGAGAACACCAAAACAACAGTGCTAATTAAAACAACACAATCAAATTAAATTAATTTTGCAGACAATAAAACCTAAACTCTAATTTAAGAAACTGCAACAAGAAACTGTGAGAAAACAAAAGGTGGTTAACTAGATGTCTTTGGGGGCCTTGGAGAAGCAATCCAGCAGTGTTGTACAGCAACAGCTGTTGTCAGCAAACAGTATGTGCCTGATAAGAACTTGGCACATCTGGGCTCTGCAGCAGGCACGGTTGAAAACCCTGGCATCTGATCTGGTTCACAAGTCGCTACCCGCTGCCGTACTGTACTTCAGGAGCAAAGCGAACAGGAGTGTTAGGACTCACACTGGCGGTACCCAAGTGTTTCACAGCTAAAGTGCATGAGTGCTCCAATCCACATCCTCCACTGGCTCCCGTTTATTAAATTAAACGTTAAACAATAGATAAAAAAAATAACAAGAACCAAACAATGAAATATAAATTATAAAATAAATAGTACAAAGCAGAATAATCAAGTCAATGAACAATAACAAGAAAATGAAGCATAGGGTAAAATTAAACAATATAATCCAGAAAATGAACAAAATAACCAATAAAATGAACAAAAAATAATAAAAAAATGACAGCACAGTCAAATGAAAATGAAAAAAAAATTACAAAAAAATAGTGACCAAATAAGTCACCCAAAACTGAACAATACGGTTAAAAATGTAAAACAGAAAAAAAAATAAGGAAAATTAACAAAATAGCACAAAAATGAAAAAAAATAATGAACAAAAATTTTAAAAAAGGAATAACAATGATAAAAAAATTAGCAAAACAAAAATCAACAAATTAAACAGAATGAATGTCATTTGGTTCATAAAGGGTTCAGATATTTTTGAGGCTCTAGACAGATTTTGCTGTCTTTCTCTCCAAAAATGGCTCAGTGTTGTAAAGGTAATACATGTGCATGCTTCATGTATTGCTAAAATGTCTACATTTTAATGAATGCAGCTCAGCACCATTGAAAATAATAAATTATAGATGATGAGATTATGAGATCCAGATTAGTATGACATTTTTGGGTTCGATAGCATGGCCAGCAAAAATAAATTCAATACAACATACCATATCCAAAACCATTACCACCCCTCACTGAAAACCGTACACATGCATTTGACTTATTCAGATACATGTGAAAGGTGGTCAGCTGCTGTGTACTGTGCATGAACTCTGATACGCTGCAATAGGGACACTCACAGCTGTCTCCCTTCATCAGAGGTGCTGAGGTGGTGGGTTTGTGGTTTTTTTCATCGTAGAAAAAGTCCAGATAGTCGGATGTCTGGTACGGACCTGAGTCAATTGGGTATTCATATTCCTCTGGTTCTTTCACTGCTACCGCCTCCTCTTCTTCCTCATCCACATCGTCCTCATCGACTTCCTCCTCCTCTTCTTCTTCCTCTTCCTCCATCACTTCATCATCCTCCTCTTCCATGTCGACCTCTTCCACGTCTGTATCGGGAGAGGGGCTTGGAGTGGGCGCGGTCACTTTTAGACTACAAAGAGCAGGGAAGTTGGATTAACACACAGCCGTTTTTCCTCAGGTCAATCTGACTGAATTAGTAGCTGTCTTACGCAGAATTGGATCTTCCGCTGGTCTGTGACGTGACGATCTGAGGACTAGCAGGGCTGTCTCCCTCCGTCTCCCCCTTGTTGGTAGAGGTACTTCTGCCCGGGCAGCACACATACTCAACCCCGCGGTAATGGTCTCCACAAGGTAGCAGCATCCCATAGCTGTGGAGCTCCAGGTTGTCTGCAGTACATGCCTGTAAGAGACACGACGCACGACGGGATGAATATAGACGAGGCTGCATAAAGCAAACAAGTATTCACTCAATCGGAACTCGTCACAGAGAAGTTAATAATTTCAGTGGTTTGTTTATTTTCTTTATTACTGTGTTCGTTTTGTCAATTATTATGTTAATTTTTGATTATTGTCTGCAGTATTTTGTTGATCTAGTTTATAATTTTTTTCATCTGCATTCATTTCCTGGAAACGTGCACACTTCCTTCAAATGAATGTCTGTTAATGAAATCAGGACTGTTAAAACTTGAAGATTTAGTTGTGTTACAAACTGTATTACCAATGCACAAAGCAAAAAAAAAAAAAAAACTCTTAGCACAATCTGTACAAAAAACATGGTATTTCTGCTGTTTTTTATTTTGGTGTTTGTTTTTTTTAATCATTTTTATGTGTGTTATATTTGTTTTTATTGCTGCTGATTCCTCTTTTAATTTGTTATTTATATTGTATGTATTTATTTTAAGGTTGTACAGCACTTTGGTTCAACATCTGTTGTTTTTAAATGTGCTTATAAATAACATTGACTTGACTTGACTTACAGACTGATTTAAAAAGTAGCCAAAGAATGTACTGTTCAAAAATTAAGTAATATGAGATGGATGACAAGTGATATTTGGATATTTATGTGTCTATGTACTGGTTTAGTGTTTATCCAAAGGATGGTTCTTACCGATTTTTTTCTAGGTTAAATCCAGCTCGTGAACTGCTTATTTTTTATGGGATTTACAGAGAATTTAAACTTATACTACATGGTTCCACTGATGAGAGGAAATAACATCACTGCAATATCCTGTTATCACCACTTACAGCTGCAGTGCTGAAGATTTTTGGCATAATTCCATAATTAAGTTTCAGCCTCTTATTATACAAGTACGTAGTTAGAGATGATGCAAGAATTCTGCTCATTTCTGTGGACTGGTGTTTTTGACATATAAGGACGTTAGAAGGAAGAAGGACGTTAAATAGATATAGACAGCTGTAATCACTAATCTCTGTTAAGATTTCCTCAGATATGATTCTACTTTTGTGTTGCTCAATACATCAACAGATCATCTACATTTACACTGTATTTACTCTTTTTAATGGTGAAAATGGGTGTGCATTTTCACATATTTTTTCAGCTTGTGTAACTTTAAATGTATTTTTTGGGACCTGAATAAAAGCTTTTTGGTTTGTATTGTATGCCTATATTCCTTAACTCTGGTCTTAAACATACTGTAGCATAACCATCATCACCTCTTTGACAATGTTGTGCCAGTACACATAGCTCTGGCACGTGTCCATCTGCTCTTGATGGAGGAAGCGGCATCGGTCGGGAACCAGCAGGGCCTCGCTCTCATACTCGCCCTCTGCAAGTTGAAAAATTGTGTTAATACAAGACTGTTTCAAGCAGTAAGAGGGATAGAATACAAAAGTGAGCATCACAAGTAATGTGAAAACTACAAAGCCAAGGCAGCTCAGTTTCTTTTCACAGTGAAAACCTGCAGTTATCATTTGAACCTTATCTCCCTCATAATGTTACTGCATCCAAACATAATATTATTACATTTATTTGACTCTCTTTATTGGATTCTTTGACTGTGAAAACCTGCCATTAGCATTTGGAATCACACAGATATCATTATTAGTTCAATATTTATTCACAAAAAACAGTATTTCCATAATGGTGGCTTTCTTCTGGATCTAGCTCTGTAAATGTTGAAGATGCATCAAATTTGTGACTTTCCACTACAGTTTGGTGTTGGTTGCATGTCTGTAGCTTTATCTTATACCTCAACCCCTGTAAGTATAAGCATTCTGGATCACTATATCCAAAATATTATCCGTATCTGGATCAAACTTTGTGGTCTGATAGTATGTATTATGGTGTTATCCTGTGTATTTTGGCTAAATTTCCTGGGTATTATTTGTGGCATTACAAGAACAAATGTCAAATTTGGCCCAATCTCACAAGAATCATTTACAATCTTCTGAATCCAGACAATGACACATCGCTCCCAGAATCGAACTCACTGGTCCTTGTGCCACGCAACAAAAACATAACCGACAAAAAATAGAAGAAATGATCACAAGCTGTATAATGTATCAACTAAGTGCAGGAGTGGGATGGAACAATAGTGTTTGCTTATTTTTCTATTTAATAAATTAATATATAGAAATAAAATAATACAGAATGTGGCAAGCTAGAAAGGTATGGCACAAATATCCTAAAAATTAATGTAAACACATACAGTACTACAGTCATGCATACTGTACATACTGTATATGACTGCTGTGTTTCAGTGAACAGGCCACCATTTTGTACAGCAAATGATGCACAAAGGGAGGAAAAGGTTTTACATTCAATTCATTATGTCCTATGACCACAGGTGGCTATTACTCAAGCATATTTACATGTACTTGAGTAGATTTTCCCATAAAATGTTCTTTTGAGAGTTGTTTTACAGAACACCTTGAACTCCTACTCAGTTACATTCATGGTTGAAACAGATTACTTGTAGTCAGTTACATTTTCC
The DNA here is from genome assembly GCA_029823295.1 of Pseudamia nigra. Taxonomy (NCBI): domain Eukaryota; kingdom Metazoa; phylum Chordata; class Actinopteri; order Kurtiformes; family Apogonidae; genus Pseudamia; species Pseudamia nigra. The sequence continues at coordinate 2,182 of JAQQAE010012690.1, read as the reverse complement.
ACAGCTGAATGAGTAAAATGAGCACAAAAAAGAACAAAACTAAATGAAATCCAATAAAACAAAATACAGTAATCAAGTAAATTAACAAATTAAAGCACAAAATAAACACAAATCAACTTATTAATCAACCAAATTAATTTAAAATAAAAAATGACAAAATGAGCAAAATAAAGAAAATAGTCGCATTAATTAACAAAATGAACAACGTAATGAAGAACTTTAACAAAAAGTCGACAAAATAAGCAACACTATGAGCAAAAATGATCAAAATAACCAAAAACATGAAGAAAAAAAACAAAACAAGCAACAAAATTAGTAAAAATTAAAAAAATCACATAACAATGCTATTTAAAAATGAACTAAATAATCAACAAAAATCGCTTAACTCACCAAAAATGATTTTTAAAAATCATGGAAAAAAACCATAAAATGACCAAAATACCTGTTTGAAGGCAGTTTACTATGCTGCAATAACTTCTATCTACTTGAAAAGTTTTTCTATAATCCGATACTTTTTAGTGTCGGATTACTTAAATACTTGAAGTATTTAAGTAAGTACTTAGCGTATGAGTACTGCTACTCGAGTCAATAGCAATATAAATCTGACTGTGACATGCGGCTCTTACACATGCAGGCATAAAGAACATGTTCGTCCGTAAAACATGTGTCTCAGTAGGAGTCAGACATGATTCAGACAGATGTACATCACTGTGCAGGCAACTCAAAGTGCCTCATGAATCCAGACGGCTTCACAGTCAGTACTAAATTATTCATTCAATGCTGCATTATTAGCCTCTCTTTCCCCCTAGTGGCGTCAGCAGGCATGACCGATCTGCTGTGCAGCCATATGTGGGACTTGCAGAACAAAGATACAAGTATTGTTCTCATCTGACGCAGGATAATGTTTTATGTAAGTTGTTATGTAAGTACTGTATTTAGCGCTGATTTTTCACTCGATTCAGAAGCACAGTGCCATTGTTTTGCATTGTTCTCTTTTTACTCTGCTTGTGTGTGTGAATGATGACTGCGCGGGGGTTACTCACGCTGATCTGACGGAGGTGATTCACCTACGATCCGGCTTTTTTGTATCGACTGTGAATCATTTACAAGTGCAACATGGAACATGAACCTGTCAGTGCATATGATGTACACTTAAAGTTTTAGGAGGCGGAGAGTGGGAAACATATTGTGTCCAGCGGTAACACATTCCACAGAGTCTGTTTTGAGCTCGAGAGGGGTGAAGTGGACGTTACCAGGTTTTATCGAGGTCACTGAACCATATCAGGTGCAGTTCAGAGTTTCATAATGTGTGCAGAAGGGATCATTAAAAATATTCCTGATATCAGAAGGATGTGGGGCAAATTGCTGAACAATCTTCAGTATTTATATGCAGAGGTGGGGAATCCTCAAGGACTTCTGAGGGTAGCTATTTTGCAAATTATGTTTTACTTTTACTCGGTTACATTTTGCTGGAAAAAATGTACTTTTACTCACATTTGGCCACACCTCAATAAGTAGGAACAAAAAGATCGAAAAAAGATGGACCAGAAAACAATTAAATTAAAAAATTAACAAAAGTAATTAAAAGTAAATTCACAAAATGAATAAACTAAGCAACAAAATGAGTAAGCAATGAAGAAAATTACAATAAATTGAGCAAAAAAATAAAATCAACAAAATGAGCATAAAAGATCAAAACAATTGAGTAAATTAATAAAAATGAACAAAATAAGCAACAGGATGAGTAAAAGTGGACAAACTGAGCAACAACCACGGTGAAACAAAACAAAAATAATGTAAGATTAAAAACTGAACAAAAATCAACAAAATAAACATCAAAATGACCAGTAACAAATGACAAAATGACATAAAAAAATGAAAGAACAATTACCAAAAAACTCCCTGTTGAACGCAACATATTATGCTATAATAAATTCCATGTTATGATGTTATTCCCTGCTTGAGTAGTTTTGTATGGGATACTTTGATTTACTCTTACTCAAATACTTCGGTTTATAGCTACGGTACTTGATCAGTCTCGTATATGCTCCATGTGTTCGCATTGCCACATATGAAACATATATGAGAGGATGTCGTCGAGCATCTGTTGTTTGTTGTTCTATCTCTACTCTTTTCTTTTGTCTCTCCTCTGTCCAGTAACCCCAACCGGTCGAGGCAGATG
>JAQQAE010012689.1:0-13063 GCA_029823295.1 Pseudamia nigra | reverse complement strand
AGAGGATTAAGGGGTAGAAAATGGATGGATTTTACTGTTATGTAGGATATGTAACGCCATGTAGAATCATTGCTGAATTGTTTTGTGTTTTTCTCTATTAAGTATTCACCTGTTGCAACATGTTCCCGATAGATTTAGTCTCAAATAAGTGTGAAAAACCCAATAACATTTTCTTGTTTTTTGTGGTGAAATCTGATATATTTGAACAGTTAAAAAAATTCAAGATTCAAGATGTTTAAGGTGTTTAATTAAACAGGCCATCACACTGTACAATGAAATCCCCATAAAATGACTCAAGTTGTGAAAATGATAATTGATTCTAGCTAGTGTACTGTTACAGTATATCATTTTATATATAAATATGCATGACAGATGAAATTTATGTAAAGCATATTTTAGCACAAAACACTCTGCTGCTTGACCCCTCCCCACTTAGCACTGTGCAAGAGAAATGTGTGGTTAATGCACAGTTCTATTATGTAAACTGTTTGATTTAGGATATAATGACAGTGTATTATTAACAGCTCTGTACTTTGAAGTTCATTCTCCTCTTCTGCTGTGAGGATTTCAGTGTCACTATATGACACCGAACACACCATTCTTTGGGAACTTGTCACAGCTGGTTATGGATGATCTCTGTGTGATAACTGAGGGTGATGTGATGCTGAGTGATTCCTCAGCATTTTGTTTGACCTGTTCAGGAATGGGGTTTAACCTAACCTGACTTGGATTTTTAGGTCTCTTTGATCTACTTCCTTTACGAACAAATGACCTCTGACCTTGACCTTGAATGTTCTCTTTGGCTTAGGCTCCTGCATCGCCTCATTCAGGGCAGCAACTTCAGAGTCATTGTTAGCAGGATGACAAATGTCACATTCAGGACCAACAGGGGATTAACAGACCATGTGTTTTATATGATGAATGGTAGCATTAAACCAATTAATACACCAGTCGCACGGTATCACTTTAAATACACATGATAATTTACTGTCTACAATCAGAAATGTTATGTTTTCCAGATTAGGAATGGAATTATTTAAACCTTTTCAGCTCAAGGCCCTGAAGAGGACTGTTGGAGCCCAAACATAGAACAGAAAAAAATTCTAAACTGCTGTAATACCTTAGTTTTATTCGACATTTCATAGCATTTTATCTATTTTCCCCTTAATTGTAAAAAATAATGGACCCTATAGCTTTCACTACATTAAAATAAGGACTAAAAAATTAACAAAATGATAAAATAATGCACGGCATGGACAACAGTTAAAATGAAAAAAGGGCCCATAGAATGAACAATATAATCTGTTAAAATGAGACAAAAAGATCAAGAAACTAAACTAAAATGAAAAATGAAAGAGAATAAAAATTAGTAAGATAACACAGGATATGAATACACATTTAAACAGAACCCTTATTCACGTTTTGGAGTGTGTCTAAGTTGTCTTCAGACTATAAAATGTACAGTAAGTTACTGTTTTTTTTTTCTTTACTAACTGCCTGACTTGTAAAATATGACAGCTCAAGCCTCCTAGAGTGTGAATTATATCTCCAGCTATAAACCATGAAGAACTGGATACTCTCAAAGGTTTCTCCATGTGTTTCATTGTGGACAGTCTCCTACAACCAGACAACCCATAAAATTGAATCCAGATTTGTCTCTACCTGCCGAAGGCAGAGCAATGGGCCATAAATCATTGTCATCCATACTGTGCTCAGTGATTTTACTGTATTCACAACCTGCTTCACATCCTCCTTTATCTGTTTTTCATTGAAGTTATAGATGCTGCAGTTTTCCTGTGCAGGTTCTGCATGATCTGAACTCGAACACAGAGAACAATACAAAGCCTGATTTGCTTTAAAGGAAGTCTACTGAGAAAATATCTTTTGGGGGGCTTTGAGGTTTAAACGAACCCTGTACTGTAAGATACAGTGTGAAAACATTAACTTGCTCTGACAAATTCACACGAGATGGGCAATAGGAAAAACAAGCCATTTTGACTTTTTATGTGTAGTCAAGCGAAATGCATTAATCTTTCAGTCTGGATGCATTCAGCCATTACTGATGATTTTTTTCAGAAAATTGTCACAGGAAAGTACATTATTTTGCTTTTACAGTAGCCTTGTGTCAGAATATGTGACCCTGGGAATGGGTTCAATCAGGCAGAACATTTTCTGATAAAGTGGGTGGATAATGTAGTAAACTCAGGTAACGCCAGGCGGAACATACTGATGTCAACACAGGAAAGAGCTAGGACATAAGCAAAAAGACAATAAGCATCAATGGGACAGTGCAGCACAAATTATAGCACAAAATATGGAGGAAAGAAAAGTGTAACTTTCCCCTCTTTTCAAAAGTTAAAGCAAATATTTGATTACAGAGGAGTTTCTTATTTATGAGGATATACAGGTCCAAGGAAAATAAAAAGAAGAAGATACAGGTCCAGCGAATGAAAGGTATGTCAAAGCTGTAGTTGAAACCACATAAATTAGATGTTGCACTATTGTTGTTGATTGAAGTGTTGTTGATAGGATTTCACTGAAGAAGCAGCAGGCTGGATAGGAAAGATATCCGGACCCACAGGCAAGCAACCTTTTTGACTGTCCTTTGCCAAGTTTAGTGTATTTGGGAATTTGCCACATGAAAGCAAACCAAGCCAAATCAAAATGGAACAATGCTGCACATCAATCAAACTGCTGTTTTCTCACATAAAAGCCAGTCAGTTAGGAGCATGGTCTCTAATATTAGCAGCTGACACCAACTTCACAAATATAAGTCACAAAATTCAAGTGTGAAGGGGTGGACTTGATAAGTTCTTGGAACTTCTATCTGCTCCTTTTGAGCACAGTTTAAATATCATTTTCTTTTGATACATGGAAATTGCTGCTGTATTGTTGTTTTGTTGCTCAAATAAATAAATGAGAAATGAGAAGTAATTATGCTTATCAAATAAGCTTTTCTCTTGCCTCAAATAAAGGCCTGATACTTTCTGCTGCTACGGCAAATATACTGTAGGCCTCAGCCCCTATGTTTGAAAACGGCCAAAAAGTGCCACAAATGATCCTCACACAGTTCCTGGCTGTGGTAAAATCAATTGCTTTTCACAGACTTTGCATCAAACTCAAAACGTCACTGGCATGCCCAAAATATCAAAACATGTGTGAAAAGGCAAATGAGTGGAAAACCTGGTTGCGGTGGACTGGGACTCATCTAATAGCTGGCTGGGTTCATCAGGTCTGTGGCTTTGATTCCTTTACCAGGGACTTTGAGCTGGAACAAAGGCTTTTCCTGCTGTTTCTTGCCCCGCAGTTATGCAAGTCTGGCTGATGGTGAAACTGGACATCCACTGCAGTTGTCTGGATACTTCACTGCCTCTCCTTCACGCATGCAGCTACAGTAGACAGCAGGCACTAAAACAACAGAATCTCACACTGTCTGGTTGCTATTTTCATCACCTGCATGTTGGTGTGTGTCAAATATTCCGTAGCTTTTTATGTTTTGCTTCAGTGTGTTACCCAAAGTGATGAAAGGGCAATCAGATTGGCACAGCTGCCTTCACTTTGGCCTAAATTTCTCTAGACTTTCCTCATTTCTTCGAGGCTGGAAAGCTTTACGAAGGAACATTAGTAGTTGTGTGGAAGCCCGAGTTGATTTCAGTGGGCTGCACTGGAATGAAATGGGGGTGGGTTATGGTTTTCCGAAGCCAAGGACTGGAAATGCTCCATGCTTGTGCAAAGAAGAGGATGATTCAGGCAAAGTGTTGAATAGCCATTATGAAAAGGAAGCATGTCAAAGCTCGGGCATGCCATGCAGGGTGGGAGGCAGAACAAGAAGAGTGCATTGTGTTTGGAGCGTTTTGTGGAGAAAAGAGGGTGTGAAGTGAAGGGAAAGAGAACAGATTGGGAAGAGAATTCCTGCCTGTCACGTTCCATTTGCAAGTGATGAGAGTTCTGTGTTGAACAAAAATCATTAGGTACACTTGCATCTCTCTTCTGTGATAAACTCCTGGTGGAAACACACAAATACACCCATCAAATATCCTACAAAAATATTTTTCTCTAACAGGACAATCACAGAAAGCTCAAGGCTTACATGTGCTTACACAGCGAGAGACAGACTAAGTGGTGGATTTCATCTGGATGATTGTGTTTGCTGAGCTGATGCTACGTTATTCAACCACCATCCGGATTCCTTTGTCGTCTCTATTTATTTTTTTTTCCGTTTTGTGTTTACCACACTCTTTTTCCTTTTCCCCAATGCTCTGTTGCATATTTAGTTTCTTTAACAACCATCTTTTCCATTGCTATTACTTATTTTTAACGGCTCAGGCCATGGCATCAGCATGGTTATTGATTGCCATTGCCAGCGCCCCTGTTCTCGCTGACTTTTCTTCTTTTCTATTGGTTTCGTCAGCTGCTTGGCTGCTTCATGTGCTGCAGCATGAGTGTGATATTTGTTATGCCAACAGCTCCACTCCTTTGGCTTCACTCACTGAAGTTCCCTGGAAATGTCATGTTAAGACATACAGTATAACCTGAGTAATAAACTGACTTGCTAAGTGCGTTAACTGAATTTACATTCACTTTACGCTGAAATATTGTATCTAAATAAAAGGGATGACCTAACTTTGTGATCATCTCCAAAGAAAAGTCTCCCATTTTCATAAAAAGGCCATTAACTTATTAAATACCACTCAGGAGAGGAAGCAAGAAAGTTGAAACTAGTGGTCTCATTGCTTAAATGTAATGTCAGTACTTTTCTCCAGCTTGTGGTCAGATACCACATCCATTTAAATTACTGCCTCTGCTGTCTTCTGTTCATGTCCTCTTTGTGTGTGAGGCGGTCTTATTTCATGCTCATCTGGTCCTCAGAAAATGACCCAAATTATTATGTAAATGTATGCTGTTATAAACAATGGCTTAATTTTTTTCCTTTACTTCAAGTGGTGTGACCCAACTTAACTCTAACCAAGTCAAAGTCATGTGGGTTTATTGTTTCTGTTTTTATTAAATGCTTAGCTTTATCTCACATTGTTGGCAGTTCAATATTTTTGTTTCTGTGAAAGCAAGATGAAGTTCCAAGTTTGAATCTCTAATGTCTCAGCGGTGGGTATGACATAAAGACCTGGTGTGTTAATTTTGGAATGATGCTCCAGTTTGAGCCTGTTTTGAAAAGCTGTGGATTTCAATGAGGTAGCTTTTCCACAGAATAAGTCTTTCTTTTACTCTGAGAATGTATGTTGGATATCAGAGCTTCATATATACGGTACTGTGGATATCCACACAACCAGCCCAATCTGTGCATGCACATAACTTGCTGCATTACATGTCATGGCTAATTGAGTATGTATGTAGCACCAATGTGACCTGTGAGAGTGAAAGAAGATTACATCACTGGGAGCTATATGTGTCTCACCATCTCGGTGTGTAACACTTGGTGTACAGTTACTGTCATACATCCACCATAGAGACGCACAGGCTTGCAAAACCTTTCTACTTGCATAACCTTGTTGCATAAAGACTCAGCATGTCAACAATGTCAGACAGGCTGCTGTAAATGAGAAGGCACTTAGACTAGCAGTAACAGTTTTCTGGATCTGATGACAGTTCCAGCTGGCTTCTAACAGTTACAGATAGGAATAAATTGGACCTGATAGAGCCAAGTCTGCCCCATGCAGGCAAGACTGCACTGCTAATAGCCAGGATAGGAAAACTGAAGATTGTATAAAACCAGTCTTGCTGAATTTGTAGTTTTTTGTGTTGAAGCACTGCTGGGCATTACGTCATGGACATCAAAATTCAACCACAATGACGGTCATACTGTAGTATTTGAAGTTGTGGAAAATACATTTGAGCAGGTCATGTCTCCAAAAGGGACCTTTTGGATTGTACAACTGAAAGCAACAAAATATCCTGGACTTAATGAGGAAATAAACATTATATTTTCTGTAAATTATGATGTTAATATAAGAAGTAAGGTGTGTACGTCTGTCCTGTCAGATAAATACAGTGCTTAACAAATTTATTGGACCCCCCCTGTCCTATTTGTCTCAAAGACTATACAGCATCATGAAAGGTTTTAATGCAGACTCTGACGCTGCTGTCTTATTTTTGTGACAAGCCAGAGTTTATTTGTAGAGTTGCATCTGAAGAAATCCACACAGCAATAAAACTGTCACATACAGTGTGTAATTGCTTTCATTTAACCTCTCAGAAAACAAATGGCCAAAATCTTGCATCATGAGGTTGATTTCTAATCCCAAAAGGAGTAAACGCATTTCCTTTTAGGGCACTTGGATTACAATAGCAGTTTGCCAGTTTATGGAATTTTTGCTCCAAATTTAAAAAAAGAAAAAGTATTACAGTGAAACTTTGGTCAAAAGTTGACTCAGAGATACTTTTGCTTTTTAAAATGCCGTCCCATTCATACAATATATTTTGCTGACAGTGTCATTTACACCAATGTTTTTAAAGGGCTAAAATCTCATGTCCAGTCACTGTATTATAAGAAACTGTTCAGATTTATTATTTCTGTATATTTTATATTGGCCTGTTTTGGTAGAGCTCAAAGTAGAACCGCTGCTCCTCCACATCAAGACGAGCTAGCTGAGGTGGTTGAGCATCTGCTCAGGATATCTCCTGGATGTCTTCCTGGTGAAGTGTTTGAGGGATGTCCAATTGAGACTGGGGAAGACCAAGGACACGTTCGAAGGGACTACAGTATGTCTCTTGGCTAGGCTGGGAATGTTTTGGGGTTCCACCAAAGGAGCTGGAGGAGGGGGTCGGGGAAAGGGAAGTCTGGGTTTCTCTGATTAGGCTGCTGACGCACGACATGGCCATAAATGGTAGAAGGCTGACGGATGGAGCGATACATAAATCAAATATAAAATCTGCAAACAATAGGTATTAATGTTCATGACAGATAAGCTATAATGTTCTTTATGTTAATATAGTCTCCTTAACACCTTTAGGATTGCCTAACACACCCATGGTTTGGAAATGTGACTATGAAAACACATCTTTTTTTGTGACATTTCAGACCCCATTTACAATATCCCAGGCATTTGGTATGTAAGTAAAAAGTTCAAGTTGAACACAAAACAAAAGACAAATTGTCTGCTTGCTTATTTGACATTTTTTTCCTCCTTCTGGGCACAGACACAATGCAAATGCTGACTCCATTCATCTCCAATTAGGCCTGTTCAAACAAATGCAGAAGATCAAGGATAAAATACTTGTCATAATGTTGCTCGGGGGTGTGTAGAAAAAATACATAAAAACCTCCCTGTCATACCAGATTTGGAGCTTAATTAGTTGGAGAAATCTCATAGTGCGTGACTGTGACCTTTAACACTATTTTCACAGTCATTACTCAGTGATTTGCGTCCATTGTGTCAGTTGAACCTTATGTAGCTCGCTAAGTGAGCGCGCTCACTACAGCGAAGATTAAGGTTATGCATGGGGGGGTGAAAAACGGCAACTGGGGGTGTTTAGTGTGGACACGGGTCAGCGATTGGAGGCTGCCTTTCTCATGGGGCAAGCAGTGTGTTTTGGGGTCATGGTGTGGAAAGCGGCTTTTCCTCCTGATGGCCCCACACTGCTTTCCACAGTCCCTCGGGTGTGTTTTGTGTCAGGCTGCAGGTCAGCAGCAGTGCTGTTCAGGCCATCAGCTTGTTTGCTTTACCCTCTTCATTCTGACCACACTCTCTTAGAGGAGGAGCAGACGTGGCGGTAAAGCTCTTTATGGCCCTCCTCTCAACTAGAAAATCAGCTTGCTGCGCACCATATTTCATCAACAGCAGTCAGGTAGATTTGCATGACAACTCAAAGTTTATTCAAATATATCAAAACTATCAATATGGGGAGAGGAAGACTTCTTATTTACTCAGGCAGCAGTGCTCTTCACAGATATGATACAGCATATAAATAGAGTCAAGGCCATTTGTTCACTTATTTTATTCATGTGGTTTATTTTGTGTATTATTTTGTACTTTTCTCATTCATTTCTGTACATTGTTATGTATTTTGTTCATTTTTGCAAAATATGTTTTACTTTTTTCCATTTTCTTGAATATTATATTGATTTTTGTTCATTTAGTGCTCATTTTGATGTCACAGAAGCTTGCTGATATGAAAAACCATAAAATATAATTTGTGGATTTATTGACATTAAAATTGAGATATTATAGATGTTTGTAATGAATCTTAATTATGTTGTTCATTAATAGGGACTACTTTGTTAATTCTTCATTTTATTAATTATGATACCCAATTTTCTTTAACTTCTCAATTATTTTGTTCATGCTTACTCATTTTGTCAATTTAGCACATAATTTGTTGATTTCCATTTAATATTATGAAAGCCAACTTACTCTAAATCTTTAATATGTTACATTTACAAAGCGAAAAACTTACAATACTGTGATATATGGATTCATTTACAGTAAAATGACATATTATGCAAGTTTTTTAAACAACTTTTTTGATGTTTGTGGTCCAGTGAGACATGTGCTTATTTTTTTTGTTCATAGGCTGACAAACATTTGTGAATGACTACATCAGTGCATAAAACCACAGACTTTTCCTTTAACTCCAAGTCCTAACCGCAAACTAGCAATAACCCCATGAAGATATGTAGACAAAATGACCTCATTCTTTTTTTTTCTATTTGTCTCTAACACACACACATACACATTTTTGTTTAATATACACCCCTCTGACAGCTTTTGTAATCTGTCAACTATCCATTCAATATTTTTTTTGCATTTCATAATCCTCGCTCTGAAAACGTTATCATTATCTTAACAGACGGTAATGTATTTAAAACAGCACCCCTTATGACTTCATGAGATACTATAGATGAATCTTTTACTGCTCTAGATACTGAAAATGCCCCGTGGAATGTATTGTCTTGGGGAAGCTGCTTTATGAATGTGCTTTAATGCTTTTTAAAAGTATCAGACTTACTGTACCTGCACAGCTCCACTTTATTGTTCGTCATGTTTAAAGGTCATGAGGTTGACTCCCTGAGAGCAGTGAGAAAAAAGGTTTTCGGTAATGGCCCAGTTGATGGAAATTCATAAATGTGTCTAGGCTGCCTGTCTGTATCTGTTTTTCTTACAGTCATATTATAGGTTTAACCTTTCAGTCCCAACGTTGCGCCATTGCCCAGAATTCCACCTAATAAGGTTGCTGGCAGTGATTTATTTCCTCCTGGTTTCAGGTAAAATGCTTTCTTTAAAATTTCCATCCATGTTGCACTGGAAGTAGCAGTTATATACAGTATTTACAAAATATTCTAAGGTCTTGTTATAATGTCAGAAAAGATGAAAGATGTTTAAAATGCCAGATGTCACATTTGTTTTGTCAAGTGCTGTGATCTGGCTCAAGGGCCACGGTAACACACCATGAATAAGGTTTCATCCAAAAAACTTTATTAAGTTTAAGTGAACTATATTATTTATTAAGTAAAGCCAAATAAACACACTAGACCAAATTAAACTAAAGTATTTACAAAATGTAACTGAACCATTAGTAAAATCAGTGGTATATGGTGTGCATGAGTGAAAATGTGTGTGTCAATGTTGGAAGGTGCAATATAAAGCTAAAGAAACATGCCCAAACATAGGCTGAGTGCCCGCAGGATGAGTACAGAGAAAGGTTAGACTGCAGCCAAGCCTTAAATGATCCAGGAGCCACTGAGTCCCACAGGTGTTCCCACTCACCTGATCAGCTACCTGCAGGAAGACCCACGTTAAGGTCTTTACACACCGGTCCAAGCTGGTGATTATTTCAGTCATGTCAATTTGCAACAGTATTAAACATTCTAATATAAATATGTGCCAGCTTGTTGGACAGAAATAGAAATTTTAGAAATATTTAACATTACCTGTAGCAGAACGTGTACATGTGTGTCTCTAGCTGCATCGCTGTTTGTGTCTGTGTCCAGGTAAAAACACACCTGGTGCAAAGTGGATCCAGTTCATCTGATGTTCACGATACACAGACTCCTCAATGTCCTCATAGTCCAGTTGTTGATATGTTGTCTTTCTGTTTCAGTGTCTTTGTCTGCTTCTTATGCTGTCAATTTATCTTTTTCCTATTATATTGTGACTTAATGCCAACAGGTAGCCTAGGTCCTCATTTTTGTCACATGATGTCTGTTTTACACAGATGGTCGTGATGATTGAATGATGCATTTATGTTGACACAAAACCCAAGAAAGTTTACCTTAAATTGAAATGAACAAATTGCTTTCTCACAGCATTTTATTCATGCTCTGTGTTAAAGTACTCAGTTGTTCAAAAATATAAAATTACATGCAAATTAATCACAATGAATTCAATAATATGCAAGTTAGGTTGTGGTTGCCATAGTAGCCTTTCTCCCCTACCCTGACTACCCATATTCGCTAGTTTGGGTCCAGAGACTTTGGAGATATGGATGTATGTCTGTATATTCAAAAAAACGTATATATGTTAAAAAAAAACCTTTAGAATATGTCACACAAGTGATCTTTATGTGATGTGAGGTCTTTCAAGCGCTTCAACACACAAGCTCACCTGGTTTCCTTTCGTGCCTCCACTCCTACAATCCTCAATGTGGACCTTTTTCTGTGTCAATATTTTTTCAGTGCTTTTGTCATGCCAAAATGCAAAGCACCACGGTAGCCATCAACATCATTCAGCAGTGAAGGATTTATGTTGCACTAAAACTACCTCAAATTCCACCAGTATGAATAAGTATTTGAAATCAAGTCTTCCTAGTGGTTCTCTGCACCAAAAAGCTGGAAGAGTTAAAAGCAAACTGTTTACAGAGAGGACATAGTGTTAGCCTCTGAAGATTACCGTAAACATGCTGTGGCTGTGGGCCTGCCTCATCACGTGTGAACTCCTCCACCCTTTTACTGACTGATCTATCAGTTATGCTCTGATGCACACGGAAACACACATCCTCATCCAGTTGGAGTTTTAACTCGACAAAATAGGTGTAATCACAAAATTTTCATCTGGTGGGTTTGCAGTATACAGTATTCTGGTATTTATTAGTGCTGCCCCTAATAATTTGAATCACTGATAAGGAAATTGATATCTGTGAAGTGAACATTTCTTCAGCCCAACATAAGACCTTTATGCTCTACCTAATGGTAGATTATTTTGTTATGTAACTCGATTTCAGTCAAAACACATGTTTACTGCTTTCTGCATGGATTTCAGATTTTCTGCAAATTTGACAAGTAATTTTTGTCTGAAATGAAACTACATGGAGCCAAGACATCTTGTCAAAATAAATCTGATGCCACAAAGTCCATTTGGAGTCTTAACTCAGTTTTGTAGAGTTGCAATACTTAGCCTTTTTAGGGGAGTATAGTGCACCTTGGCTCTTTATCATTATGCTAAATAGTACATGCCACAAAGTAAATGGTTTATTTCCTCATAGCCAATATAATTTGTGATGCTCGATAGTCAGTGTGCTGCTTGGTGTGTGTACTCCAGTGATGGGGCTGTTCACTATTTTGTTTGTTTATTACAGGGGACTGTTCATCACTATTCATGACCGTGGCCACATTTCTACTCTGCTCCAGAACTGGCCAGAAAAGGACATTAAGGTAAATAAAATCTCCAAAACATAATTCTAGAAAGCTATTTGATTTTATTTTGAACTGAGGGGAGTGAATACATAAATGCTCTAAATTCAGTGTTCTATTGCTTTTTGTATTGCCGCTCTTGACCTGCTGCATTGTTGGCCACTTTCCCAAAAACCCGAAACATTCCTTTAATCTTGTTGACAGTGGAAATATGTGCAAGTCATAATCTGGTCATATGCAAAATGACGAAACCCGCAGGCATTCCTGGCATGTCAAATATACCTGCAGCCTGAACCACCTGTTCATAGCTGTCAACAGCAGGGTATTTACCTCAGCGCTGACAATGTCGGGGAGTCTTATCGTAAACTCCACTAATATGCCCTAGTTTTAACATTTCAGTAGAGAAAGGGCAAAGTGGAGCCAAGGCAGCCATCCACTGGCAGACTATTTAAACGATTTGAGGAAAAAAAATAAAACTTGCTAGTATTATTCAGTGTGGTTAATTATTTTACACATCCAGGGGAAACGAATGACACTCTTTAAATCTGTCAAATTGTGGAAAGCTGAACATAACATGCCAAATTTATCTGCGTCACACCAGCTATGGAAAACATAAGGAAGGTTTTCAATTAAACACTTTTGATGGTGAAATTAACTGTTGAGTTGTTTCATGCTGTGGAAGAGGGACTTATTTATTGCTTATTAAGTAAAGTGACAAGTGACTGGAGAGCCAGGAACATGTAAGAGGGCCTGGCCTTCACTGAGGGAAAAAAACGTGTTTCTAGGTAGTTCTTGAAGGTTTGAGTTAATGAGATATGGGGCCACAACTGCTCTATGCTTTATTTATTCTCTCACTGTGCCTTAAATCTGTTGTTGCAATATTAATATACCTAGAATAACTGTCCACAGATTTAAATGGATTGCTATGTCGACTGGGTTTGCTAGTGCTCTGCGTGTTACAATGAACTGTTGTGTTGCTTGGCAGGCTGTATGTGTGACGGATGGAGAGAGGATCCTGGGGCTTGGAGACTTGGGCTGCCATGGCATGGGCATCCCAGTGGGAAAGCTGGCCCTGTACACAGCCTGCGGGGGGATGCTGCCACAGCAGTGCCTGCCTGTCATGCTGGACGTGGGCACAGACAATGAGGTGAGGGCTCAGATCTAAATATAGAGATTATGCACATGACATCACAGCAGACAGAACAGACAGAATGGTTACACCCAATGAGTGGCAGAGTTCAGCCGTGAAAACACAAACACACATCTATAATAGGAAGAGCTGTTGTGACATTACATGGAAGCACACTCACTTGCTAATAAAAAATGAAACTAATGCTAATGTATTGCAGTTTTATTAAACAGGGTGGCTGGGCTCTCACGTAGAGATAGGGTGAGGAGCTCGGCCATCCGGGAGGGACTCAGAGTAGAGCCGCTGCTCCTCTGTGTCGAGAGGAGCCAGATGAGGTGGCTTGGGCATCT
>JAQQAE010012688.1:0-13065 GCA_029823295.1 Pseudamia nigra | reverse complement strand
CTTAAACAGCCATTCCAACTTTTCATCGTCAGAATACCAAAATATTTCTAGATTTCGGACAGTCATTTCATTAAATATAAATATTCTAAACTCATCATAGAATGGATATTGCAAAAGGAAATGCAATTCATTTTCAATTTTACCCAGTTCACACAATTGGCAGAGTCTATCTTCTTCCTGTACATTGTTAAATCTACCAATCTCAAGGGCCAGAGGAAGGATTCCAACTCTCAACTGTGCAATTAAAGATCTTTGACTCCTTGTTAAGTATGCAGTAACATAAGGCGCAGCTCCAAAACTATGCTTAATTTGAATTTAAGTGCGTAGTTTGTGTTTTAGCATAATGTTTTGTAACCACTTCTCTTCAAATAATGCAAGTAACTTTCTTCCAATTATATTCACACTGCACAATAAATTATTACTACAAATATATTGTGACTCAATTTCCTCGAATATGGTATGAATCTCTGTAGTCCATGGGGAGTCATTCTGTTTACACCAAAGAAAAACTTTCTTATTTACCCTGTTCTCTGGCATTTTTAACGGACAATTCCACAATATAATCATTTCACATTGTCTGATAATTGATCCTGGAGTCCAACCCATATCCTCCTGAACAGCCAGAGTTGGGGCAAACTTGTGAACACCTAAAAATCCACATGCCGCCCTGTTCTGTATGGAGTCAGACATTTTACAATTTTTAAATCCCCACACCCCTGCTGCATAGTTTAATATAGGAGAGACACATGCATCATAACGCCGTGAGTAGGTAAAATACCTAAGATCTTTACAAACTTTCAATTTGTTAACAACAGACCCCAGCGCTCTCCCTGCCGAAATTCATCAAGTATAAAACCCAAGTATTTATATTCCAAAGTACATTCCAGAGTTATTGAGCCAAAGGTCAGGTTTTGTTTGCTTCTCGGAATAACTTTATTTGTAAAGTGGACTACCTGTGTTTTATGAACGCCTCCATTTATTACACCAAGTCTCTAACAAATTTAACATGTTTTGCAGACCATCCTCTGATTCTGCCATTAGAACAATATCATCAGCATACAGCAAAATGCCCCAAGTCAAATTATCCAAATGAATACCTAAATTAGACTCTTTTATATCAACTATAAAATATACTATACTTATAGTAGTGTAATGATCTTGTACTGTATATGCAGTACATTATAGGCCCCTTGTATGGTCTGTCATACACAGACAAACCAGAAAAAGTTCAGACAGTGTGTAAAATAACAATTAAATAACAATGTTGTGTTGTTAAAATTTGCGTGGACTTGTGTTTCACTATAGACAGTATGAACACAACATGTTTTGTGGTTTGTCCGGTCAGTGAGATTTTATTAAAAAATACACATCCTTTCATCAAACGTGGGTCTGCTGCACAAAGGGACACCGTTCAGATCGGGGCAGCTAAGGGCTAAGAATGAAAAGCATCCAAACACACAGTGATTTTCAACAGCTGAACAGGTGATTTTAAATGTGATTTGCTTCATAAGGAGCATGAGAGGGGATGTTTGAAGTGTCAGAGCGACAGACACAGTGCACACCATCATTTTGTCATTAAATATGCATACTGTAAATGTTTGAGGTCTTCAAAATTAAAGTTTTTCAAATACAGGTTTTACAGGACTGGATATTAACCACATTCCAATGCCTTATATCGGCACCACAGTGTATGGTATTTGGATGTATGAACATGCATAAAAGCTTAGGGCGCAGTGGCTTAAGCTGACATGCTCTAGTTCTCAGATGTACAGTAGGATGACACCAGATCATTAATATGTGAGACATGGGATTTCTGTATTGGTGAAAGATCCATAGGGACTTGGGATCAGTCAGGAAAACCTCTGTTAACCACAAGTTTAAACATTCCTCCACTGTAAGTATGGCTTTTGTGAACCTGAGTGCAACACTACTGTTGACTTCTCTGCATTCAGAGGCATTTGAAATGAATTCATCACTCAGTGGAAACACAGATTACAGTCCAAGTACACAAAATTTTGTCTGTTTTATGAAGAACAGGACACTATGTGTCCCAACATGACAGATTCAAATATTGCAGAACTTGCATTTGTACGTAGCTGTATCTTTTAATGGTTGACAGCAGTTTTCCTACTGATCCTGAGTCCTTATGGATCTGTCATTTATACAGAAATGTTACGTTACACATTTTATTGATCCGGGCCTATCCAGAACTGGAGAACCAGTGCAAGTCAACTTAAGGTGCTGTGGCCTAAAATTTTAGGTACATCCATCTATTCAAATATTGACACCATGGCACCTGTATGCGGCCTGTATGAGGCATTAAAGGATGGGGAAAATCAAGTCCTTTGCTACCTGTGTATGAGAAACGTTCTTGTTGATAAATTCAAGAATTTTCTGCATGTTAAATGTCAAAGTGTTGATGCCCTCCTCACAATGTAAACTTCTCCTCACAAACTCATTATGAATAAAACATGCTTAAAATCATCTGTTCACATCAGCTGCTAAAAATCACATTGTTGAATGATTTTAAGTCTTTTTTAGGCTTTTCATGGCTCCTGTTCACACTATTTCCGTTTGTGTACCAGACCTGAATTTGACTAATGGCTGTGTATTTTCTTTTAAAATGACACTGACAAAGCTAACCATAAAATATGAGACATGACTTGTGTACTATAACTCTGTATAGTTGATTGAATAAGCAAATAGTGTGTTATATGTGTATGACCAAGTATTGTATATTACGGACACATTAGTTTATGAATAAGAGAAAGAAGAATAAAAGGTGTAAGAATAATATGTGCTTATTACACATTATATATACTATATACTCTATGTGTGATGCTTCCTCCTGCTCCTTTTTGAGTATGTAAATTGTGCTCCAGATTCAACTTAGTTTATGTTCTTTATCAGATTTACCTTGTTTTTGTTTCTGCTTTGACTATTGATGATTGTTGTCTGTTGTTTGTTTGCATTTAAAATGTTCAACATAAAGCATTCATTCATACTTCTCCCCTCCCTCTATCTCTGTTCTGTTTCTAAATAAGGATCATGTCCTTTGCTTGTCTTTGCTTCAAATTTAGGTGTCCCTGCTCAGGATTCTGCAGAAGAAAACACAAAGTGTGTCATTCAAATTCTGAGTAAATAGATCAGGAGAACAAGAAACAAAAAAATCTACTATGCACTACTATAACTAGAGGCACCAAATTTTAATACGTGTTAGATTAGACTCCAGGAGACCTCTCAAAATGTCATGCAGTATACCCCTGGGTTATTGACCACGCTGATTACAAATATGCCATAATCTTCAAGGAAAAAGGTCCAGGTCCACTTTTCTCAAGTCCATTCCTTATCCCTTGCAAAGTTACCCAAAATGACAGAACATTCAAGAACATCATTAAAAAAGTGATCCAGAATCATTATCCTGACCCAGATGATCTCCAACATCTAATCCTGCTAACAAACAATCAAACATCAGACAAACAAACCCACATGAAAATATGACTTCCTCTGCAAGGTACTAAAGGAAAGTAGTATTTGCAGGTGGGTATTTTCTCTGTTTCTAAATACTATGAAAAAGAAAATTGAATTGCAACACTGGGAAGCGCTCAGAAAGCGCAGACCTCTGCCAAGGCAGCTCAGTTTCTCTTCACATTGAAAACCTACCATTATCATTGAAACCAATGCTCATTTCCCTCACAAAGTTATTGCACCAAAAGCAATATTCTTAAATTTATTTGACCCTCATAACTGGATTCTTTAACCCTGAAAACCTACCATTAGCATTTGGAATCACATACATATAATTTTTTTGTTCAACAGTTATTTAAGAAAAATAATATTTCCATAATAGGGTTTTGCTTCTGAATCTAGGTCCGTAAATGTTGAAAATACTAGTTCATGGGAATTTTCCACTACAGTTTCGGCCCTATCTTGCAATGGTAAAAAATAATTTAAAAATCTTCTGGATCCAGACGATAATTCAGATCATTTCCAGAATCTAATCACTTGGTCTTTGTGCCATTTCTCACCGATCCTGAACATTTCATCCAAACTCGTTCATAGCTCTTTAAGTTATATTGTGAACAAACAAACAGATATATAAATTAATAAACTAACACAGACAAAATCAACTTAGCAACTTTACAACTTAGCGGATGTAACAACGAGCATTGTTAGGGGTTTTATGTATTATATCTATTACCTGTTGCTATTCTTGAAAGCACATAAAGTCTGGGTCAAATTCTGATACAAGCATAGTGTCATACATATTTTCAAACTACATAAAGAAGGAATTGAAAATACAGGTAAAAAAGCAGAAATAAGAAGAAAACAGGAGATTGATTATGGAACTGTTAAAACCTATCTGGCAGAAAATACATTGATACGCATAAATTACACATCAATCTTCTGTACAAGTCAGTTCTGTCAAATCTTTTCAAACTTGCATTTTGGTGAAATTAATTTTTTTTCTTTGAATAACTTTCATATGCAGGATTGTCACTTTGCAATTACAGTAATTAACGGCATGCCATTATGATATTATAAGATGCAATGTTATATTTAAAAGAAAAGCAGGTTACAGTTTAGTATATAAATGTAACTGTGAAACAAACCTTTTTAGAGACCTGCAAATGGATGGAAAATAAGTGGAAGGGTTAGTTAATAAAATAAGCTTACAAAACATGATACAAAGAATAAAAACTCCTAATTTCTCTTCTGACATGAGAGTAATCGAGTAGTAGTCAAACAAGCTTGCCAGCAGCTCTCTGCAACCCTGAGCATGTCTAGAATACTGCTCAATGCCAAATCAAAACTAATTAAATGGTGTTTTTTGTTGCTGCCAGCTAGCCAAAACTGAAACACAATAAACTGGGCACAAAGCACATGAAATAGGAAGGTCTTTATTTGCACTGGCTGATTTCTAACTCAAAATTTAAATCTGAGTAATAAGGTTTCGGAAAAATCCTAGTAAACAAAACCTTTCACTGCAAATAACACTTTTAAAAGGGGTATGTAGAAGTATATGTATGTAGGCTTGAAGAGGCTAACGGTATTTCTAAAAACTAGTGTGTCCTGAAATGCTTTTAACATATCGAACCCCTTCACCGCTTTCAGCACTTTAACACTCTGCAATCTCTGAGCAGGAACATTACTTACAGTTCTGCTGTACTTCACTGTAAAGGTCTGCCTCTTGCATCCTCTCACCACCTCTGAATATTAACAAGCTGTTGGCCACTTCTTCAGCTCTCTAGCTCAAGCCTTTTTACCTTGCCTCCTATACAACGCTTTTTTTGTTTGCTTGCTTTCCATCTCTTGTCACACTTTATTCTTCTCCGTCCATCTCTGTTTCTTTGCTCTCATACTCTCTTCATTAATCCTTTGCATTTGCTCTGCAAGGCAAACATGTCTCCCATCCTTCCTTAAGAGACCCCCTCTGTTTTAGCCCCATCTTGACTCTTGTTGTCATTAAGAGTCAGACTGTGTTTCCCTGGCGGAGTGTGAACTCTGCAAAGGTAAGGCAATTAAGGCGACAACAGATTGGAACAGACTGGGAAAACAACAGAGTAAATTGAGGTAGGGCTTGTAGTTGAGCTAGGCGTAACTGGTAGCAGATTGTACTAATCACGAGCAAGCGTTGTGTGACTGATTTGCACTGTTCAATTGTATTGCTTTGCTGTGAAATGTCTATAGTACCTTTGACCAAATAGCATAATAAGAACTGCATTCAATGTAAGTTTAATGTCATAATAGCAGAATGTAGCACATTTCCATAGCAACAAGAATGATAAGTTCAATCAGACGTGTCTTCTCACCTTACATACATCACTCGTTGTGAAAAAGAATTTGCCCCCTAAGCCTAGTAACTGATTGTTTCACTCTTGTTGGCAACAAATGCAATCAAACATTTGTGATAACTGGCAATGAGTCGCATCACTGTGGAGGAACGTTAGCCCACTGTAATTTGCAGAATTATCATAATTCAGACACACATGGGGGCTTTTGAACATGAATGGCGTGTTTAAGGTCATCTCTATTGGATTTAAGTCCAGACCTTCATTAGGCCAGATCAAACTTTTTTTTTTGCCATTCAGACGTGGACTTCCTGCTGCGTTTCAAATCATTATCCTGCAGCAAAACCCAAGTGTGCTTGAGCTTGAAGTCATGAATTGATGGCCAGACGTTCTCCTTCTGAATTTTTTAGCAGTGAGTAGAAAACATGGTTCTACCAAAGTCATCTAATTCCTAAAGCAGCAAAGCATACCCACACCATCACTGTGTTTGACTTTAGGTATGATGCTCTTTTTATCAAATGCTGTGTTTGTTTTAAATCAGACATAACATAACGTACACCTCCCAAAAAAGATAAACCATTGTTTTTGGCCAATGTAAAATAAGCCTGAAAAGGTGAAAAGGTTATCTCCACTTGTGGATAATGGCTCCCACTGTCATTCTCTTGTGACACAAAGCCTTAGAAATGACTTTGTAATGGTGAACACCAGCATTTTCTGAATTCATGTGAGCATTTGTATCAAATACAGTGACATTAAGACAAACACTTCCTGAAATGCTGCTTTTTAGTAGGACAGACTGACAGAATGACCAAGAGGCACACCTTCTTATAGTGATGTAGCATGGACAAATCTAAACAAGTACAAAAATTATTACAAAACACGTTAAAACATAATGCACCCCCACATACCTCATGTGTGCAGTATGGGAACACTGTTCACTTTGTCTGTGTGGTTGTGTGAACAAGTGTGAGTGCAGGTGTATAGGCTACAAGATGTATGCGTTCTTTCTGTGTGACAGAGCATATTATGATGAACAGCTCCCCCAAATGACTGATTGTGTCTTGCCACTGCCATAAATCACACACCCACTGCCCCTTCAACCACCTCCAAACACAGAGGCACAAGCAGAAACATACAAACAGAACTTTGGTAATGCCTCACTCCGCTTCCTTTCTCTCTCACTCTCCCGCTCTTTCTTTTTCCATGTTTTACACACACATACATGCTGGCAATGTTCGCTTGGCCAAGTTCTACAAGGAGGGGTCAAACACAGAGTTCAACGTCTGACAGAAGCCCAGCGATACGAGAACCCAACAGTCAGGGTTTCCTTTGAGCACTGGAGAACATTTCTAGTCAGAAAATGTTACACGCTTCATTTTCTGTGTTCTGACGAATGGTCAGAAAATGAAGAAAATGTAATAAAATAAGCAACAAAATGAGCAAAAACGGCATAGTATGTGCATTTTTAGTGTAAATGAATCCATATATCGTAGCATTTTTATGTGTTTTGCTTTTTAAATGTAAAAAAAATTAAATAAACATGAAGGCACATTGAATTTTTTTGTTCATTTTGATTAATGAACACTACATACAAAATAATAAAATTAGAACAAAATGGACAAAAATGAACAAACTAACAGTGGAAAAAAAAAGTTAACAAATGCACATTTTTGTAATAATGAGGGAAACATACCCCCGCCCTAACCTCCCCAAATTAACATCTATGCCAACAGTGTTGGGCATCAGTATTTCCTGTTTGTCTGATTCTGTGTGTCGGGATGTCCTCCTGTTGTAGAAATACATGGGATTCATTCGCTTTACTATTACTCACCAATGTGCTTGCCCTTCATGTGGTAGTAGAAGGACACACAGTACGGGACTCTGCCTGAGCCCTTTGGGCCGCGCACTGAGGTCACATTAAAAAGTGGTGACAGCAGACGAGCGTTGTCCCCTTGAACACGTGGTCGAGATGCTTCGATGTACATGTAGAACCCTGTAACCGACACGATAGCATTCAAGTGTCAATGGAAGTCTCAAATTCAGCTGGACATCAAATAAAAAAATAAGGCACAGTTCCCAATGCCTGTGGAATTCCTATAGAAGTAGGATACTGTACTACAACCTTAAAGAGCCCATACTGTGAAAATCCATTTTTTTTTAGGTTTTAATGCTTAAAATCTGCGGTTGTAAAATAAAAGCTGTGAAAACATGACCCTGCTCAGTAGTGTTAGTCCTGCGAAATCTAAACAACAAGATGGACACTAGAGTCTAGCCATCTAAAGCTTTTGTGATTTGTGACATCACAAATCAGAGCCATTCATAGCCAAGTTAAAAGGCATTAGCCCAGCTCCATGCCCCTGTGGAATTCCAACATTTGAAAACTTCTTAAGTTACAACCCATCAAATTCAAGCCCACATTCACCTTGCGCCTGTGAAACAACTGCCAAATATTCATGTCAATTTTTTTCAGAAGAATTTAATCCTGACTGAGTCCATTCATTCCAATACACTGCTGTGCTAATGCAACCACTGCCGCCCGTAAATCCAAGAAATAGTCTCCTCCAACTCCTCGACCTCCTCAAACATCTCAAATTAAGCTGAATAAATAACAATTACATAACAAACTCCAAAGAATATTTCTTGTACACTAGAGTTTTGTCCTATAAAATCATGACAAGAGGCTCTACTAACAGGGGATCTCAAGGGCCACCTGTGTTTGCTCAGATTGTCCCAGAGCATCTCTTGAGCAGACTCAAAACCAAAATAAAAATGCATATAAGCTTTTATAAACATTTAAATCAGACAAAAGTGTTCTGCCTGAACTGACTGTGAAAGTGTATTATTCTGTATTTACAGTGGCCATGTCTCAGGAAAGGTGATTTAATCAATTTGATGAAAAGTGAACAGATTTGACACGTACAGTACCAGTGAAATCAGTGTGTACTAGAGTTACAAAGAGGAAATTGAACAATCAAATCAAATTAACAAACTTAGAGAATTTTTCAATAAGCATATATACAGTAAGTGTATATACAGTATGTGTACAGTATGTGTTAAGATATGGAAGCTTTAACTTAACCTTTTCTTAAATCTATATGCATTTGTACTTCTCATCATACAGGACAGTGTTGTGTCTCTGCATAACCAAGACAGTGCACACAGAAATGAGCCTGTATTGAAAATGACGCCTCCACGTTCTCACCCTCCTTGGTTCCGCTGCGATCCGTCTCGGGGCCAGTATTAGCCGAACGCTTGGGATTCTGGGTAAGGTGATTCTGCCTTGTCCAGTCAAAGATATCACTCCGGTCTTGAGAGAATCCACAGATCCGCTCATCCTCAAAACCACACACATGGTCTGGGACAGAAAATGTAGAAAATAAGACATTACATCAGTGAGGAGCTGAAAAGTTTATGATACTGGCTGCAAGTACTTATGTAAACTTTTTTTTAATAGATTTCTCTATGCAAAGCAACAATATGACTACATAATGTCCTCTGAAATCTGTAATTCAAAAGTGAATACCAGACACTCAGGCAATTACTGAGTAAGTGCTCAATGTAGGAGGCAATATATGGATTCTTCATTTTATGCATTTATATCTAACTCCTACATGCATAAAAACAAACAGTTTTACATTCAAGAGATTTGAAGCCAAACATGGTAAAACACCTAAAATAGGAGAAACAAAACAAGTTCCACTTAGTGAAGTTTGTGTTTCAATGAAGAATTTCAGTTTCAAGAATTCTTTATGCACTATATTTGTTCAGTTAATCAGTGATGTGGTGTGTAGTTTCCTAATGTAATCTTCTGAATAGGACACAAAAATGCTACCCTAACTAAAAGCACTCAGAGAGTGCACACCTCCTCCAAGGCAGCGCAGTTTGTCTTCATAGTGTGATACAACAATGAAAAGAAATAATAAAGCTACACAATTTGTCATTTTTGTCATTTTATTATTAGTTCAGTAGTTATTCTGAAAAAACAATATTTCTATAACAGTTTTCTTCTGGATCTAGCGCCATAAATGTTGAAGACAGGTCAAATCCATGGGCACATTACTGAATCAGCAGACTTTCCATTATATTTGGTGTCAGTTGCATGTCTATAGCTGTATTTGCTACCTTACAGTAGTATATTTCCTCCACCCCTGTAAATATAAGCATTCTGGATCACAACATGTGAAATATTGCTGATATTTGGATCAAACTTTGTGGTTTGATAAAATCTATTATGGTGTTATCCTATGTTTTTTGGCTAAATTTTCTGGGTGTTATCTGTGGTGTTACAAGGACAAATCCCTATCTCACAATGGTGGAAAATCCTTTAAAAAATCTTCTGGATCCATGTGATGATCCAGATGACTCCCAGAATCTAATCACTTGTTCCTACAGTAGTTACAGCAATTCAACAGTTATCAAAGAAAAATAACATTTCCATAACAGTGGTTTTCTTCTGGATCTGGCTCCGTAAAGGTTGAAAATACATCAAATCCGTGGACACGTTACTGAAACAGCAGACTTCCACTACAATTTGGTATCAGTTACATGTTTGTAACTTTATTTGCTACCTTACAGTATATTTTCCACAATCCCACTAAGTATTAGCATTCTGAATCACTGTATCCAGAATATTTGGATCCATATCTGGATCTGTGTGTTATTTGTGGTGTTGAATTTGGCCCTCTCTCAACATGGTGAAGAATCGTCTGGCTCTAGGCGATGAATCAGATCACTTCCAGAATCTAATCGATTGGTCCTTGTGCCATTTCTGACCTATCCTGAACATTCCATCCAAATCTGTTCAAAACTTTTCAAACTACGTTGTGAAAAAACAAACAAATAGATAAACTAATACCGACAAAACTTAGTTGGCAGAGGCAATGAATGTCACCTAACTCTAAACAGTACCTGGAGATGTGTTGATATGCTGGTGCACAGTTAGTTTTTGTTACATAATTTAAAAACCATCCACATGAACAAAAATGCATAATAAAAAACATGAGAATAATCCCTCATTTCTTGCTCCAATGTTACTGGCCAGAAGGTAGAAAAACAGACACATAAAGAAAGGAAATAGGAACAAGCTCCAGGGATTCATTTGTATAAAAAAATCTAAAAAAAAAAAAGTCTTGTACCGGTAAGTGTATTATAATTGTCCTACTTGCTCATGACTGTGTGTTAAATGAGACAGTGGAACTTTCTCTCCAAGGTGTTGTCACCTTCATTAGCCCATCTGGAGAGCATCGGGATTATCAGAGGCTCACTGAAGAAATGAAAACTGAGGCCACTGGGTGCAGCAAAGGCACTGAAAACCAGCCGGGCCGACACATTCAGTGAAAGCTTCCTGGAAACACACAGCCTGCTGCAGTTGCATATGGCCACTGCCTCCCCAGAGGATGGCTGGTGTGTATTTCTCTGTATCGGAGAGCTAATCTATTACTATTCACATGCTGCTCCACTACATGCGCTGCTTTCAATTTGCACTGTTGTTCTCTCAGTCTGTTCCAATCTGCTGTTGTTTTAATTGCCTCACCCTAGCGGAGCCAACTGCCACTCCTGCCAGAAAATGCTGCATGTCTCTTAATGAAGAAAATAGGCAAGAAGCAATTGAGAAAGAGAAGGCAGAATAGAGGATGAGAGGTGGAGAGAGAGCAAGAGTTCAAATAAGAGAGCAACACAGAAAGATTGACAGAAAGAAAGAGGTGAGATATAATACAATTTTCACATGCAATAATGAAGTGGCTTTCAAGTATTAAAAAGCTTGTCTCTATGGCCATGTGAAGTCACACATATTGTATCTTTTTCAGCCTTCACCCAATCATGTCACTAACGAGTCTCATATCCTCCAATAGAGACCACTCTTACATGACATTTAAAATGTCATGGACATGTTTCCAGCCATGAGACGCTTTCTCACATCCTACCACCACTTCACTCTACTTCCTAGCAACAGGATTTAATAAAGCCCAAGGCTAGGTCATGGCAAACTTTGCCTAGACAAACTTGTGCTGACACCACTTGCAGCATTCAAGCTAAAATAGCATGTATTAAAATTCAATGTGCCTTTTTAAATTCACACCCCTGTCCTCAATCAGGTGGAAACAATAAGCTCAAATCTAAAATGTGGGAATGTATAAGATGGTGGTATAAAGAAAAGTCTCACCTGAAGATCTTGGGTATGTGTAGGCTGTAGGAAAACGATAACACTGATTAACTCGCTCATTTTAATCATTTAGTACTTAGATTTCTGGCATGCGTTCAAATGTGACTTACGTTCTGAGTACTGGATGATGCGACTGATGTAGTCCCCAGTGCTGTAGGTTGTAATGGGGGCCAGTCGAACTTCATAAGACTGGGGGATTCTCAGGTCTGATATGGTGTAAGACAGTAGCACTCCCTTCTCTGGTTCTTTACCCTTGAGGTCTATCTGCTTCGACAGCAGGTTCTGCTTGTTCTACAATGAGCACACATAAGAAGATATAAACATGTTAAGATGTGTAGTAGTAAATACTTTGTTCACAAATGAGTAAAACACAAGCACGGAGAGAAAAATGCATCAAATCTGATTTAAGAGCTCATATAATGAACAATGACACATAATATAAGGATATTCACTTTAAATCCATTGTCCTCTCCTATGTTACCTCAGTATTCCTCGTCTTTATAGTAAATCTTTATTTCTATTCCATTGAATGCTTTTTAATCATTTTTCCATGTATGTTTTTTCTGCAGCCAGTTATGAGAACATAGCCAGACAACATACCTGAAGACTTGGATTATACCAACATACAACTGCAAAAAACCTTGTCTTTGGCCAAAATAAACCAGCTGCCAAACCAATCATTCTCTACAAATGCTTTACAATTGGCTTCCCGGTGCCAAAACAGGACAAAGAAGACTCACGTCTAGATGGCCTCCAAGGTAAGTGGTCTACACTGAAACACAAATGTTCCTAAAAACATAACAAACATCTCTACGTGAGCTGCTGCAGTTAAATTCCATCACTGTGCCAAAATGAAAACAATATATATTACTTTAACAATACGAATACAAAGAATAGTTATTAAGTAATATGACTACTCTTATGTGAATAAAACCACATAGTTCACACTGTCTGTGTTCTGTTATATATTAAAGGTTGGGTATTGACACGCAACACAAAGTTTCCAAAAAGTGCCATCTTTAGTTCACTGCTAGCCTCTGATTGACGTACATACAGTGGGGACAATAAGTATTGGGAAATGTAAAAATGTGCAAGTTCACCCATTTAAAA
>JAQQAE010012687.1:0-13065 GCA_029823295.1 Pseudamia nigra | reverse complement strand
CATCCAAATATGGTCACATCCTGTTTTTGGCTCCAATATGTCGTCCAGGAAGTGACGACCTGATTGGCCTCAAAACGACACTTCACAAACTAATGAGTGACGTCACGGTCACGTTGTCTAGTTATATATACAGACTATGTGCTGAACATAATAAAAATGAAAGTGTCCCCAGACTTTTGACTGGCAGTGTTCCGCGCCCTCTGCTGGTTATTAAAAAAAGCTCACGATGCTGCGATGCTTCAGTTGGTCACGTTTAATTCTTAACGGGAGAAACAGAACATCTTTTCATCAGTACAGAACAGAAATATCACAACCAATATCCATCCATATCTAAACATGTCTACGAGTGTAAAACAGCGTTTCTGGAGGGAAGCGAACACCAACTGGAAACTGGAATTTACACGGACAGAATGGACTGGGAATCATGCTGACACGTTTCATCTAGCGCTTTAGTTATTCATGTCCATCTTCAAGCACAAGCTAAAAGGAAAAAAAAAAAGGAAAAGGAAAAACACAAAATGCTGCCGGACCTGATTACAGTTGGGTCGGAGGTTCACTATGTGGACCCAGGTACCGGGACGCCTCCTTAAAATCCAACAGGACTACTGCACATCGATACGCGAACAATAATGAACAATATCACAAACAAAATGAACAGTGTGTCAAATAAAATACAAATATAATCAATAAAATGAACAAAAATGGACAATTATAAACAACCTCAACGACAGTGAATAAAAAAAGTCAACAAAATAGTAAACAAAATGAAAAATCCAACAAAAGAAATGACCAAAATATTCATAAAATAAGAAAATGAACAGCATTATAAATAACCTGAACGACAATGAATGAAGTAATAAATACAGTTAAAATAATCAACAAAACAGTAATGAAAATGATCAAAGTATTTATAAAACAGGGTTTTTTTTTCCTAAAGATGAACAGAAATGGCTTTTCTTTTTTGAGGACGGCGGCGTGGCCATCGCTCAGTCAGTGTCGCGCCCCCTCACTAAATTTTTCTAGAAAAAAACCCTGGTAAAATAATCAAGAAAATGAAGAAAAGTGATGCATAATCGCCTGCAGCTTCTTCGACTGTCTCTAAGGGCGTATTAATTAATGACGATATCACTTCAGTCCTGTGCACCATGAGTTTAAATCTGGTTTTTTTTTTTTTTTTAAATACATCTGGTTTCTGTTTCATTGTGCATCGTTTTCTCAAAAATGAATTTTAAAAAATGAGCAAACTAAACAAAATATTCAAAAATGAATGTTATACATGAACAAATGTCACAAAACCAACAAAAATATTTGTTTTAATTTTTGTTCAAGTACATTTTTATTCTTTTTTTGTCACATTGTTAGGTTTTGTTGATTATTTTGTTCATTTTTGTGATTTTTATTTCTATTTTTGTTCATTTATTGTCAAACATTCATGATATTGCTCCCTTGTTAATTTTGTTCATTTTTTGCTCATTTCCTTGATTTTTTTTTTTTTTCAAAACATTTATTTTATCATTTGTTCATTTTTGTGGATTATTTTTACTTATTTTCATGCCTTCATGTTGTCCTTTCTTTTTCGACATTATTTTACTCATTTTATGTTGATCTTTCCGTTCATTTTTTAAATTATTTCATTATATTCATTTTATTTACCATTCCATTAATTTTTGTTCATTTTTGTGACTCTACGGGGAGATTTTTTCATTTTCTACATTATTTTATGCTCGTTTTGTTTTATGAGACCTTTTGCTGATTACTTTGATCATTTTGTTTTACTCAATACATGTGTTTATTTTAGTCAGTACATTACTCATTTAAAGTTTACTTTCATCATTATATTTATCACGTTGATTTTTGTTCACTTTCTTGATTATTTTACTCACTTTTGATCATTTTGTTAACATGCATGTTCATTTTATTGATTATTTTGTTCATTTCATGCATTTTATTGTTCAATTTTGTTCATTTATTTAGTGCCAATGACCATAAATGTCCGACAGCTCATAGATTCCTTTGCTTCCTGCAGATTTTTAAACAGACACTGACCCGGTACTTCTGTCCATACAGTGTAACTTAAAGAGAAAACACAACTAAAATGTCGGGAGTTAAGACTTCAATCGTGATAATAAAAATCCACCCGCCCCAGAACCTGCCCCGCCGCCTCCTCCTCGGCGGGGACGGCGGCGTCCCACCGCGTCCACATCCCCCCGTCCCCGTGTCGTCCACCCGGCGGCTCCGGATGATTATGTGGCGTAGCGTTTGGTCCACTGTTTGGCTATCCTGTCGTGTTCAGGTCTGTTTGTTGTGTACTGTGTGGCGATGCTTCCAACCAGAGGGTCAGCTGGAGAAAAAAAAAAAAAAAGAGGAAAATTCCATTTGTTTAACATAAATATGATATTAGATGGCTCTTCCCAAACAAAAAAAATTTACATTAACCTGCATTTTCCTGCAAATGAGTCCATATCATAGTATTTTTATATATTTTAGTCCTTACGTGTAAAAAACTAAATGTGTATTTTGTGTATGAAATAACCAGTAAATGGAGAAAAAAACCAAAAAACAAATGTACAATGTATTCAACAAAATGAGCAAAGTCATCAAGAAAATGAACAGAAATTAACCAAATAGTAAAGGAAATGAATAAAACAAAAAGGAACAAGGTAAACAGATAATACACAAATACAAAAATGAACAAAATAATCAATATACGAACAAAAATGTGTAAAGTAGCAATGAAACAAACAAAAAGTGAACAAATTAATAAAATGGAAGGAATAAAAAAAAAAAAAAAAATCAGCAAAGTAATAAAGAAAATACACACAAATGAAACAAAGAACAAAATAAAACAACAAATACAAAACTTGTTCAGATCAAAAGAATAAACCCAAAAAAACTGAAAATACAAACGAGTAGAATAGAATGAAACATAACAAAAAAAGTCACAAATTCAAGTGAGCAGAAAACAATCCAC
The DNA here is from genome assembly GCA_029823295.1 of Pseudamia nigra. NCBI lineage: Eukaryota > Metazoa > Chordata > Actinopteri > Kurtiformes > Apogonidae > Pseudamia > Pseudamia nigra. The sequence goes on along the minus strand of JAQQAE010012687.1, from coordinate 10,094 downwards.
AATTAACAAAAATAAATCTTTAAAATAAACAAAATAACTTAAAAAATAAATGAGAATGAACAGAAATGATGAAATTGTAAAAATAAAACAAAATAAATCTGTTAAAACGGTTTGGCTTATCATCGAGCTGCTTCTCTGCTGGCAGCGAAGCAGCTCGTGACCCAGTAACAAATCACAGCGTTTGTGTGTCGATGCGAGCAGAGACGAGGGCAGGGCCACGTGTTGAACAACGCTCTGAAGCGGCGCGTGAGACACTGATGAAGTGGTTGTGAACGCGGCGCTGGGTTCCTCACCGGGGTTGCAGTCGGTGAGCAGGGAGCAGATGGACAGGAGGACCTTGGAGATGGTGAGGGCAGGACTCCAGTTGTCCTTCAGGATGTCCAGACAGATCACACCCTGACTGTTGATGTTACAGTGGTAGATCCTCGTCCGGAACGTCACCTGAACGAGCACACACACACACAGGTAACAGATCAATACGCAGACAGAAAGCTGGACGCCTCTGGGAAATCCATAGGAATCACTGTCATATCTGAAGTGTTCACAAGTCCACTCATACACAATGAAAAAAAATGAACACTGTAACAAGTAATATGAACAACAACTTAAAATAGAATACATAAAAACGAATATGAAAGGAAATGAGGAAACAACTAAAATAATCAAGAAAATTCATTTTTAAAAAACCCCATCTTGACAGTTTTGTCTCCACATACCCCAACTCTGTTACGCTTTAGTCATTTTCCTGATTGTGTTTATTTTCATAAATATACATTTCATTTTGGTTCATTTCTGGTCATTTTCTTCATTATTTTGTTTATTTTTGTTCATGCTGCAGGATTTGGGGAAAAAGTTAAATGCATTATCATGACCAATATTGCAATCTGAGTTCTATTTATCAAGACATATACATGAAGTCAAATATACGCATTTAAACAAGCAAGAGACCAATGTGTTCACAGTATCTGTCTGCACTTAAATCAAACCGAAAGCACCACAAACATTTGGATTTATTCTTCCATTTTTAATAATAGTTAAAATGAGCAAAACAATAATGAAAAAATTAAGAAGTCAACAAAATCCAGCAAAAGATTAAAAACCGAAACACGAATTAAAAAAAGACCCAAAAATTAAAGTAATTTGAATTAGCAAAGCAGCATATAATATTTAGTAAAATAATCTGTAAAAAGACAAAATGAGCAAACTTCAGAAGAGTCATCACCAAAATGAATAAAAATGGTGAAGGAAACGGCACCAAAAAAAAAAGAGAGCAAAGTATTCAACAAAATATAAGCAAAATGAATAAAAATGAACACATAGATCAGGCTGAATCGTCCTAACCGGCATCTTTAAATTAAATAATTTTGTTTTCACATGACTGTACAGGTGAGTCATTGTGCAGCTACGATTTTTGTTATTTCTCATTTTCATTTGTCTGGATATGGTCAGGGTTCCTATGAACATGGAAAGATGTGGATTTAAACCCGCGTGCCAGTGCCCTCTGGTGGACAATCTGAACACTGCATCTAGTCGACAGAACATTGTTTTTTAGCCAGATTAGTTCGGTCCACAGTTCTTCCCACAGTCATATTTAAGGGCGTTTCACCGGTGAACACAGAGGTGGGGTCTCACCTTGGGCGGTTTGAAGGGGTAGTCTGGTGTGAAGGCGATGTCCAGGAAGAACACTCCGCCCTCGTACACGGAGCCTGGAGGGCCCAGGATGGTCGACCTCCACTCATAGATGTTGTCTCCTTTAGGACCGGCGCTGCGTTCACACAAACGAGCCAGGATCAGTTGAGGTCAAAACTATTAGCCCACTGATGATAATATAATTATTTCAAAAATGTCTCAATACTTTTTCACACTTTGGAAAAGTGACGGTTGTGATGCCACACAACCAGAATTTTTTTCACTATAACGCCAAAGTTTAACATTTTTCTTCAAAACATAGTTTAACCTTTTGCTCACATTTTTTATTGGGGACAGAAAATTATGCCACTTTGCGTAAAGCATGATAAAATTATGTCATTTTTGTGATGCTGCACAACCAGACACATTTTCCACCAACTTCCCTTAAAACTTTTTTTTTGGAATTTTGCACTTTAACTTACATTTGTGTTTATTACATATTTGAGTAGGTATTAGTACACATTTTAATGAGTTCCTGAATTACAGGCTTCTGAACATGAACAACTGTCCTGATTCTGTCCTAAGGTCAGTCGTTGTGGAGGTGAACAATATTCACCCTGGTAATAATTCTGTTTTTGTTTGTGAATAAAAACACCTTATTGTTTTTTAAATTAAACTAGTATGCCTTGAATGTTTTCTTAAATGAAGAACGAAATAAACCCAGCTAGAATTACAGACAGAATGTTAAAGACAAATCAATACCATTTACATTGGCAACACCCTGACGGAAATCTTTAGCAGACACACACACACACTGTAGATATAAACTGAAGTGTTAAGTCCATGAAAACAATAAGGTGTAATCAGCTGTGTGAGTCGTTACAGCGGCAGAATGAAGTGACAAAAGATCAGCTTGGCTTTATTCTCCGCAGAGATAAAGCAGAGCCTTGATTCAACACGCAAAGTCAACAGCAGCTTCACATTAGTGTTTCAGTGTTTTCATACTCGTGGCTGCTTGATGAAACGCTGTAAAACCATTCGGCCGTTTTCAGAGCTGTTACAAGCACGACCGTGGGAGAAAGTTGAAGGCTGTAAGAAAACACTGCACCACGCTGTGCTCAGGCATCGAGAGACAGGCAGCAGAAAGTGACAAAACATGAAGTAATACATTATTCAGACACAAAGCCCAGAAGAAATGTGTTGTCAGGCAAACAAGCAGCGGGTGTGTGGAACAGCAGCAGATAATCTCACTGTGAAGAAAAAGCTCCACTCAAGACAGTCTTTATCAGGAGAGGGAGGGGTTCACACACAGGAAACCCAGTCAGCGAAGCCCTGTTCAGACCTTTAAATATCTGGACACAAGTAAATGTCAAGGTGAGAGTGTAATTCAGGCCAGTGCTGATCACATCTGATTCCCCCAATCCATAAATAAAGCTTCTCTAAAACACAGGCGCTCTTTTCAAGTTTAACATTCTGAACTGGTCGTGTTTATTTGCCAATTTAATCCACCTGACTTCAAATATGTATCAAGTACAACTACAACCATTCTATCTGTCCGAATAACTCTGCTGCCTGACATTATGTTGTATGGATCACTGAATCTCCATGCTTTTAAACTGAGTGAGGTCTAAACGGGTACCGACTATTAGTAAGTAAGTATATGCATTACTAGGGTCCCCACTCTTTTCTGAAAATTATTTTCCAGCTGCTACGGTATGACAGACATGTACCATGTTTTCCGGACAATACGTCGCTCCCGAGTATATGTCGCACAAGCCAAAAAATGCATAATCGTCAGACTCGGCATCAGTTCCATTTCCAATTATTCCGGACTTTCTGATACCGACAGGATGGTTTCATTTGTCACTCAAGTCCATGCCTTGTCGATCCGTCCGATGACTTGCTGGAAAGTCGCACGGCGCATCCTCCCGGTTACCGTGAAGCTGTGCTCTCCGTGTGAAAATAACTAGCATGTAAAACGTTTTAATACAGAAGTCGCACCGGAGTATACATCGCACCCCTAGCCAGACGATGAAAAAAAGTGCGCTTTGTAATCTGGAAAATATGGTAATTCCACCATAAACTAATACACCCATCTGATGTACCATGTTCACAGTCACAGAACGACACCAGCCACACAAAGTCACCAGTTTGTCTCTAGGTGTTTCTTTGGAAACAAAGTAAGTATGGGATCTGAAAACCTGCTAAAAAAATATTAAAATAATCAAATGAACAAAAATGAACAAAATAACACCAAAATGCAACCAAAATGAGAAGAAAATAAGCAACAAAATGAGAAAAATGATCAAAATAAAAACAAAAATGAACAAACCACCACCAAAATTTAACAAACAACACAATTTTGCAGGACAACTTAAAAATTTCCAAGACATTTGACTTTTTTCTCATTTTCCATGTTTTCTATGACTGGAAAATTGTCATTTTCCAGGTTTTCCAGGGTGCCTGGGAACCCTCAGTGTGACCAACCCCAGTGTTTACTTAGGATGATCACACAAATACATATTTGTATTATAAATCGGGGTTTAAAACAGAAACAGTCCCCACCCACTAAAGCTTTTCAGCAAATTCACAGAAACCGTTGAAAAACAGCAGCAACCAAAGTATGACTGTGGACACGATGAGCCACTTGTCAGACTGACTCCACATTTTAAAAGCAGTGGGTGAGGGTGGACAAACGGATGCAACCCACAAACCACGTGTCCCGCTGCTCATCCACACTGTTCACGACGTTCCAGTTGTGCAGAGCTAACCGGGTGCATGACAGAGCCAGACCTCGGCGAGGCTCCGACGCTGTGCCAGGAATAGATGTTGTATCATTTCCCTCTGAATCACACTGAGGTTTGTTTGGCCTGACAACAGAGACGACTCTCATTCAGAGCCGGGGCTTCCTCTGCCTGCTCAGGCCATACAAAGGCCGTCAGTGCTTTGTGTGTGCAGCCATATGCCTCGCTATCACTGCTGTCATTCACTTCTGTTGGGGGGGGGGGGGTTCAGCAGCCACAGACACTGAAAGGAGACTGCTGACGATTCATTTCTCTAAGCCTTTAACCCTTCAGACCCACGCACAGGTTTACCACAAACTGCCTCCTCGCTGCAGCAGCAGGCCTGACAGCACAGTGTACACCGATAGGATGCAATTTATTTACAGCTGCTACGCTGAGCTACAGTACCAGTCAAAAGTTCAGACATTATTTATTTTCAACAATGTACATTAATACTGAAGACATCCCAAGTGTGAAAGAACACCTTTGGAATTATGTAGTTAACAAAAGTGTTAAATAACCCAGAACATGTTTTGTATTTTAGATTGTCCAAAAGAGACATTAACTTTACACACTCATGACATTCTCTCATCAGATTCGTGAGGTACCGGTAATCACCTGGAACCGTTTTCAGTTCCAGAGTCAGTTTGTGCCACTTCTTGTCGTCTTAATGTGCTTCAGAGTGTCAGTCTTCTTGTGCAGAGGAAGGTTTGGGTGCGAGGGCTGGGGGTTTGATTCACATACATGGCACCATCTTTCATGTGACAATTTAATTTTTTTTTTTTTTTTTTTAAATTATGGTCCTGACAGCAACAACATTACTTCCTGGACAAGCAGCGAGTTGGACGTGGGAGTAGCTGATGTCAGATATACGGAGAGTTGCTGTCAGATGTTTAACGCCGAGCAGAGCTGAACGAGTTGGTCTTACCTGTGACGCGTGGACGTCCCAAGTCACCATTCGTCACCACCACCACCCATTACATGGCATCCCACGTTCTCCAGACAAGAGTCATGCATGAGTCTCACACAGGGGAAACCAAGCAGAGCTCCTCTACACAGGCATAGCACCAGACCAAGCACCAGCCCCAGAAGAAAAACACTGCCTTGGTCCCTGTGGACGAGCCAACACGGTAGCTGGTTTTCTCCAAACCAGACACCACGCACACGTTCTGAACCCGTCCTCTGAGAAGCTCGAGGTGGAGCAGACGAGTACGACGGGTGAGTGGACTGTACAACGGATGAGCTGCAGCACTCTACGCTTTACAGCAAAAACTGACTGATTTCTGTTGGTTTCTTTGCCCATTTTTGTTTAGTATTTCGTACCTTGTTAACTTCCGTTCATTGTCTGGATAATTTTGTTCCATTATGAATTATGCTGTTGATTATCCAGATTTTTTTTTTCAATTTTTTGAATCATTTTCTTTACATTTATTATTTTCACTCATTTTGGTTGATTTTGTAATTTATAATTTGATATAATTTTCCATTTTGTTCCCTTTTTCATTATTTTTGTTAGTGTTTGTTCATTTCTGGTAACTTTGTTGATTATTTGGTCATTTATTCATTCTGTGGATATTTTGTTTAAGTTGAGTATTTTGTACAGTGTTCATTTGGTTGATTCAATGTATACTGAGATAAGTATGTGATTCAACTTCTTTTTGATAAAAATCGCAATTGATAGTATTGAATTGCAACATCTGCACTCACAGAACAGCAATATCGAATTGGCACCCAAATATCATGATAAAATCAAATCACAACAAAAGCTCATCATCCCAGCCCTAGTGGGTACAGAGCCAATAGCCCTGTTTGTGCTAATACAACTACTGTACAAATCTATATTATGGTAACAAACCGTTAAGTAAAGAGAAAAGACAGTTAATCATTACTGAAGAAGCGGAGGTCAGTCAATCTGAAAAATGGCAAGAAATGGCACAAACTGTTTTACACTTTTTGTTTCCTATATAATTCTTTACATCCTCTTTCACAGTTTGGATGACTTCAGTATTACTGTAAAAATGTACAAAGTGTTAAATAATAAACAATGAAACACATATTGAGAGGCTGTGCCCAAACCTTTGACTTGAGACAGTCTGTAAAATCAAAGTGTCTAAAACACAAACCTGCATTTCCCTTTTTGACCTGCATACAAAGTGACACTGATCAGCTTCAAACCATTTTCCATCATCACAACACTGTACATTATGCGGTTACTTCCTCTCAGAGCTCTGCTTAGTCTCGTCAGCGTAAACTTTAATATGCACACTGCCGTCACCAGGCTTCATTTTCAATCATTTTATAGTCCTGTGAAGATGAGGAGGAACACTGTCATAAGATGCACAGAGATGCTGGAACACCCCCCCTCCCCACCTGCTAATTTAACACAATGGCAATCAGCCTGTACATCTCAGAGCTGTGTGAGGACGGAGCGACATAAGATCGCACGGGAACATTCATAGTCTAACGGTATCTGCTTTTAAATACAGTACGTTGGACAGTCGTTGCTCTGCATACCAGCGGAGCACGGGCAGGTTTCACTCATGTTTCATCAGGGTGTGTGGGAGAGGCCCGCAGAGCCCATCAACACATGGACCTTTAAGAAACAAACACTGGCAGCAACATAGGGTGACTGAATGAAAATCTACTAAACGGGTAGAAAAATCAATCATGTCCAGTATATTCACCATACATCTGTGAATTGTCAGCTTCTGCTTAGCAACACAACTGTCTCTGCCCTACTTTACGCCGCCACACTTAATTGGAGGTGACCACCCGGAGGAGCTGCTTCATTATTAGCCGTAGTGAGGGGTTTTCCTGGTGCCATAAGGGCTCATTTATGCTCCGTGTTACACATAGACATGGCCAGAACCTCCTGTCTGTACACCATTTTCACTTAGTGTCTAGTTCTGCTTATCCTTCCGAAGCACAAGGCTGGCATACGCGCTGCAATTTTAGAAATGAGTGAAAATGAAGGTATAGTACACTGCGACCATTTCAGCTGCAAAACACATGCAACTTCAGTGTGCGCTGTGCATTCCAACGTCCGTGAGATCGGACATCCCAAACTTTTTTTTTCCCCAATCAGTACTGGGCAGAAACACTGACACTTTCTTTTTTCTGTTTCTTTTCCCTCTTCCCTTGAGAAGGACACCTGGTGCAGCTGCTCTGTCTCACACAGACAAGGGGCTCTAATATTACTACATTAATATGCCTATGGCTACCCATCTGCACACAAATGTCACATTTTAACCAAATCTAACCTACTCGCTCCAGTATGTGATATTTCTTTGACATTTATTGCTTTATTATTAATTCCACTTGTTTTTTCCTGCTGCTGCACAGGTGCATTGAGGAGAAAGGTACAGAAAATGCACAATAACCAGATGGAAATCAGACATGTTTGAAACCTATCTAATGTGCGATTTGAGGCTCCACCTGTTTGGGCTGCTCATAAAACAGCATGGGGTATGAGGAAGGATCTCAATCGCACGTGAATATCGGGGATGTGAAATCACACGGTGTATGCTGGCGTTTACAAATATGCACAGACATTAGCATGTCCGGGTCATCAAATTATTGGTGACACAATGAGCAAACAAATCTAAACTAGTAAACCTGCATCTGAAAACATGTAACCATCACACATCTCACAAGATGCACACAATAAGCTTAAAAGCAATGAATAAAATGTGAACAAAGTAATACCTTAAACAGCTAATAACGATATAAAGTGTTAGTGAACTTGAAAATAAGACATTTTATATGCCTGAAATTTCAAATCATTGAGAGAAAATGCACAGGGAGCACTCACAGCATCCCCTTCCAGAGTTTTAGTTTTAGTATTTTATCTTACAGATCAAACATGCGAATCATTGGTATTTCGCTGTGCCGACCCCTGAGGGGAGCAGCTGAAAGGAGAAGAAGATCTTATTTAGCCATTATTTAACCCAGTTAGTCCCACTGAGGTCAAAGACTCCAACAAGGGAGACGTGGCTGAGAGGGCAGCAGCAAAGTTAAATTAAAAACAACAGATCAGATAAACATTAAAAACATACAAGGTAAAGACTGCAATGATATCACCAGAGCTTTAAACTCAATTACTGTAACAAGGGTTTGAAGTTCAGATTGAAACTTATTCCAAACAGTAGATGCCATCTGGCATTTTGGGAGACGACATTCTGGAACACTGACATGGCACTGATCTGTTATTGATGTTACATCACCGGTGTTTTTCCTTCTGAGATAAATCTAAATGTCTGCCATGAAAGAAAGTCTACGGAGCGGAGGACCTGGGTACAGCGTTGAAACTAGGTCTCTGTGGCGAGTCCTGAGCCTGTGTGGTATGTGTTCTACCAGGTGAGCCAAAAGGGCCTGTAGTGCAGAATTAACACCATCAATTGGCAGGCAGTATTATATGACTGTACAGGGTCAAATGTGAATTGCTCATGTCTTTTGAATGATAAAAGTGTGAAAAAAGAGATCCCTGATTTGCGCTCACACAACATACCATCCATACAAACACAAACGTGGACCGTGGCAATAGCCCGCCTGCCTTTGGCATGAATGGTAACAAATTCAATGGCTGTATTTGACGGCCTCAGACCACTTAGAACGCTGCATCCACTTTTACTTCTTAACATGTGCACGATCACAACTTCCTGTTTTCCACCACCTGGAAATAAACTGAAACATCCATCTTCTCGTGTCCAACTGGTGCAGAGAGGAGACTTCCTCTGACTTCCATCTGTGCGGCAGCTCAGAGCTGCTTTCAGGGGGTTTTTAAAGTAACACCAGAGTAGAGGTCAGGTACTTCCTGTCCAAGACTGAAGCTTTTTATAGATACAAACAAGCTGTTCAGAAAACCTCTGCTGTCTGCTTTAACATGTGTGTTTTGATGTGATCTTAAGTGCACAGCTCTAAATGCATCTGCACATTCCTCTCATGATGATCGAACCACACTTCCCCACTCAATACACAAAGCACAAATGTCGTTTTCCTGCAGGCATTTGGATGCAGCATCTATCCATGTTTGACTCACTGGATTCTGCAAATGCATCACAAATGGAGAATGTGTGATGAGTCAATGTTTGCCTAATTAAGGCAGACGGGTAGAAAAATTATTTACCATCTGCTCAAAGATGCCTGGACAGTCGTCTTTAATCAATGTATATAAAAACAAAAAACATCAATACAGTATACAGTACGTCGAGATGGAAACTGATCATTTCACTTATTTTATTGGTCACACTTAACCCTTTCATACATGGCTACACTGTCCATCTGTCTGTCCTACAAAGGCCAAGAAACAGCAACGAGCTGACATTAAATATATAGTAACTACAAAATTAAGACAAAGAGCAATAAGTCGATGAGGCTTTAAGGAAAATCTTACACAAGAGTAATCAGAAAAAAGGAGTAACATAAGAAACAAAAAAGGTACAAAAGAGTAAGGAAAATTCAAGTGAACACTGGCAGAAAAATGAACAAGATACCATATTTTCTGCACTATAAGGCGCACTGGATTATAAGGCACAGTTGCGTTATGCATCCACCAGATGGCGCTGCACTACAACAGAAGTGACAGTAGTGGATGCAGTTGCGTCACGCACCCACTAGATGGTGCTACAACAGAAGCTACAGTATGCAGCCACCAGATGGTAAACACTTAAAAGAATGTCTGAT
>JAQQAE010012686.1:0-13065 GCA_029823295.1 Pseudamia nigra | reverse complement strand
ACTGTCCGAGCGAGCGGACACTGTCCGAGCGAGCGGACACTGTCCGAGCGAGCGGACACTGTCCGAGCGAGCGGACACTGTCCGAGCGAGCGGACATGCGAGCACAATACAGCCGGTTGTGAGCACCGTGACACTGACGCCCGGGCAGCGTTAGTGTCTACACAGCTAACAGCCGTTAGCAGCCTCGGTCTGTGTTAAGAGCCGGCAGCTCCGGTCTCTGGAGTTGTTTACAGTTATGGACGTAAGAATACATTCTAACTCATTTTTAAAACAAACTTCATTCATTCTGTTTCAGAATAAATGAAATTAACAGCGCTCTGACTTCCGGGTCATTCTCCTTGAGACCCAGAAGTGACGCAGGCATGACCCAGGCATCGTTGTCCGCATAATTCGTCGTTATGAGGTTCAATTTGTTTGCAGTTTTTTCATCACTATTCGAATTTGTCGTTGTCAGAAGCGGCCTTTGTCCGAGGCTCCACTGTAGTTTTATAACAAACACTAACAGCTAAAAAGTAACGCTAGGCTAGTGATGAACGGAAAAGATTAAAATGGATTGCATTTAATTTTTTAAGATAGATCTAGTATGTTCTTTTCTGAGTAGAGTCCAAGTATATGAAATTTACCTACTATCTAAGTAAAATTCAGATTTCTTTCATGATTGTTTTCTGCCATAATTTACATTTCCGTCTGGGAGCTGTCGTATGCTTTTGCTCCAGAGGAGTTACCGGTCTGAGGTATCTGGCAATGGGTGTACCGTAGCTTATGAGTTCTACCAATCAATCGCCACACACCTACATCATGTGAGTTCCTATGGAACCACCAAAAGTCCCTGTCTTGAAGTAGGAGCTAAAATGGTTATAGGAGTCCATGAGCCCTACGCTGTCTGAACGCATGAAAAAAATGGCCTGGTTCCTGAGAAGATGATAGAAACTTCAAAAAGTCCCTACAGTGCGAAAGGGACTTTCGAGGGCAACAAACCCACTCCCCTGAAATCTGTGGCTCATTTACATCGTCTTCTGACATTTGCCTCTTTTTATTACTGCTCTGTATTTGTAGGTATCTTCATCTTGCTTCATAATACACGGACATTGATTCCTGCATGTCCAATGGAAGGGTCCGTCCTCTGATCTCAGTGTGAGGACATTTAAAAATAAATGATTTCAGAATGTGCTGTCGTGTGTCTTTGAGCTCAAGTGCTCACTGACCTTCTCACTTCGACGTTCCTTGCACTGGGATTCTTCATCACTAAATGCTGATCAGTGTGCAGCTTTATTGATTGTCAGCCACTTCAGCAGGATCTATCTATTGATCTCGTTTGAGTGGCGTAGACAGAAAGTGTTATGAAATGCAATAATTACATGTTAATTTGCAGCCAATTATTTTTTATTAAATGTTTAATCATTAACTGTGATTCTTTAAGCTTCAGTTCTGAAACCATTTACCCTTCTAGACTATTCATTTATCCATTCTGTCAAACCAAATGCATTACTCACACTTTGACATTTTATAAAGCACTTTTTGCCTATGTTTAAAAACAAATCACTGCTTCATTCTCAATTACATTTTACTGCATCAATCTGTATTTTATTTTATTTTTAATATTTCTCTCTGCTCTTGTCTCGCAGCCCACATTTTCCACTGATCAAGTCGCACCACACATATAGAATTCCAAACCAAGCAAATGCATTTTGTAGAGGAGCAGACCACGAAACAATCACAAAAAAATCTACAAAAAGCACACTGAGAAAAATCATCAAAAAATAAATATAATCATGAAAATGAGCAAAAGATTGAGCTGAATTGAGTTTAATTAAGGAACTTTATCCTTTTCAAATCAGTTCAATTCAAACATATACTGAGTGTGCCCTTGCTGTTTATAAATGTATCCATAAACCCCTGACCTGTGGCACTCTTGCAGCTCCACCCCATTTGTCCAAATATGGTCACCTCTCCTCTAAGCTGCTGCAGCAGTCCGATAGTGGTGGATGACAACAGACTCAACAAACTGATCCTCAAGGCCAGTAATGTTGTGGAATGGAGTTGGACACTGACAGTTGTGGCAGAGACGCAAATGTTGCTCAAGATGAGGACAATGCTGGACAATACTTTTCGGCCTCTCCATGGGGTGCTGGCCAGTCACTGGAGCGTCTTCAGTGACAGACTGATAGCACCCTAATGCACCTTCTAACAACATGATTCACACAATATTTTACATACTCAATATCTGGACATCCTCTACAGAGGCCTGTTTTGCATGTATCCTTCTTATCATATTGATAATATTTGATCACTACATACTGTACAAAATTTTGTGGACCCTAAAGATGATATAAATGTGGTTTTAAGCTTCAAAATTCCTCTCAGTGATGTTTCTTTTGCTGATTTCTTTTCCTTTCTCTGAACCTTGGCTGAAAAAAAAATCCTATTCTGGGCTCTCGCTGTCCCTCATTCTGATTGGCTGTTTGTTTTTCTGAGTGATAGCACAGTCAGACCAATTAGAGTATGGGGTGTGGCTTATGCAAATGAAGAAAGGGATTGGTGTGAAGTGAACTGTGCTGAGAGCTGACCAGAATCAAGGTGGGTGGGGCCCAGGTCTCAGGCTGAGGTGATTGACAGGAGATATGACATCAGATCTGAGGGAGAAAGCAAACTGGGTTTTCAGAAACCAATGAATGCTATCACTGTTGCACTGTCCATTAATACATACAGTCTATAAACAAGTCTAATGTTTTGCTGGTTTGCTGTGAGGTTTTGTACAAATTTACCAAAACTGTCAACAGTTTCAAAGACCATATATAACATTCACAAAAATGATGAATAATTATAAAAATCTGTCCATAAAATGGTTGTACGTATGCTGCTACAAAAGCCATCAAACATCCTCAGCGAGCTGTTGACATTGGCTTGTATTACACTGCCGACCCCAGTGTGTGCCCCCCTACCCCTCCCATAATCCCCGGCCCCTCCCCCTCTGCTCCCTGCCTGCTGACCAGTGTTACTGATTGCTCGCGTATGATATCAGGCACAATTGTGTTGATTTATTGGCTCTGTGGCGATCTTGATCCCCCTCATTAGCTTCTTCATTACACTGTCGATCATTTTGCGGTGGGCCATATTATACGCAGAGGTGTATTGAGACCCCTCTCACAACACTTCTGTGCTTATCATGATAGATCCTTTATTGTCCCTAATTTGATGTTCACTTTTTACTTAGTTTTCTAAAATTATTGAAAGCAGCTCAAGCACCAGAAGACACAGGTGTAAATTTCAGCATGGGGGGATTTGTCAATATTAGTAATGTACATTCATCCCTCTCCCAGTGAGAGAGTTTAAAGTCATGGTTTTCTGTTTGATATTTGTTTATTTTTTAATCACACTTTGGTAAATCTTACATGATATGTAACTTGTGTGTCTATAAAAAGCCAAATGCTATATAAATTATTAACCATAGTGGCATTAAATGTAAATGCTGCTGTAAATGATGACATTTTTGTTGTTTTTTGTTCAAATGTTCAATTATTTAGTTGATTTTTAGTCACTTTGTTCATTATTTTGTTCTTTTTTTTATTTATGTAATTGATTGTTGGGAATTTTTCTTTCATTTTCTTTTTAATATGTTAACTTTTTTATTTTTGTGTTTATTGTTTCTGGTGATTCTGTGGACTATTTTGTTCATTTATATTCATTTTGTTAATTGGTTTTTATATTTTTAATCATTTGGGATAGGATTTTGTTCCTTTGTTGTTTGTTTTTGCTCTTTTTTTGCATTTGAGGCTTATTTTGTTGCTGTTTTGGTTCATTGTTTAATTTAGTTGATTATTTTGTTCATTTATTTGCATTTTTTTAATTATATTGTTTCACTGTTTGATCATTTTTGTGATTTTTTTTGTCTACTTTCTTCATTTTAGTTAATTTTCTTAATTATTTTGTTCATTTCTATGCTTATTTTGTTGCTTTTGTTGATTGTTAATTTTTTTTAAGTACTTTGTTGTTTTTTGACCATTTTGTTTATTATTTTGTTCCTTTTCTGTATGTTCATTTTGATGCATATTGCACTCATGCATCATATAAGTTGATTAATTTTGTGAGTTTCTGGGCTAGTTTGTTCTTTTTTTTATTTGGGGGATTAGTTTTTTCCTTTATCTTCATTTTTTCTCAATTTGCCACATACTCTGTTCTGTTCATTTTCTTGATTCTTTTGTTAATTTTTTGTTTATTTTATTGACAAATTTGTAGCTCTATGATCATTTTGTGTATTATTTTGTTCATTTTCTTGTTAAATCTGTTGTTTATCTTGTTTGGTTTGAGTTAATTTTCTCAATTATTTTCTCCCTCTTACTCCCTTTGCTGTATTTTTGTATATTTTCGGTGTACCGGTAAAGCGGAAGAATGGCTTCTCAGTTAAATCTCTCCTTGCTTGTCTTGACGACATCAAGGCTTGGATGGCAGTAAAATTCTTGAGTTTTAGTGAAAGGAAAACTGAAGTGATGGTGTTTGGACCTAGTGGATCTTGTACATCCCCATCTGGTGATTTGGGGCCCTTGGCACTGTATTTTGTGTCAGTGAACATTTAGTTGTATTTTTTTGTTTTTATTTTTAGAGTTATTGCTTGTTTTTTATGTTTTTGATCTTATTTGTCCCTGATGTACAGCAATTTTTAAAGTGCTTTATAAATAAAGTTGATTTATTTTTTGATTGATTGATTTTTGTTCATTTTCTTGATTATTCTGTTAATATTTTTTTCATTTTCTTGATAAATTTGTTGATTTTTGGTCATTTTTTGCTGGTTACTCTGTTCATGTGGGGAACCTTCTTGTTCATTTCTTTTTATTTCGCTGATTATTTTACTCCATTGTTCATTCTGTTCACTTTGTTCGTTATTTCCCTCATAAAACTGAAGAATAGGCACAGATCGATGCATTTACAATCCACGAAAACACAGAAAATAAAGTATTTGACCTCCTCCTCCTCTGTCAGTCGACATTTCTCCTTTTAATTACGGGGTATTTGATTCTGTGTTGGATAAACACAGAATTTGAGATGAGCGAAGCCATTAGACTAAATCTGAATAAATCCTGCTCAGCGTTCATTCGTCTAATCGTCCTTAATTAAGCCCCAGTATGTGTTTGTGATTTAATGTGGTTCAAAGTAAGCAGCTTTAAAACCTCTGCTGCCGCTGTTTTGTTCATATACTATTGATGCCACAAAGCCTCACTGTAAACACATCTTAGGTTACATACGAACCCCTCCTTCCTGAACAATGAGCTCACTGTTTTCTCCAGTGTTTCTGCAAAAACACAGATTTATGGCATACATGGAAACGCACTGGCTCCTAAATGATGCTTATCGCCGCCGCCTCTTAATGTGCTAAGCCGTTATTTCGGATTTGATTCACCGTCATGCCTGAAGAGAGCACACGCCTCTGAAATGGCCTTTCAGCCGAGGTGAGAACTGAACATACGATGCAGAGAAATACAGCTGCACTTCTGTTGTTACTAGGAATTCAATCAATCAAGACACTCTGCTGTTTGGTATTGAGCAGGGAGGTGAGCAGGACGCTGTTTGAAGGAATACTGGGGTACATTTGTCATCGAGCACTGTGGAAATTTTAAGACTAATGCATTCATTTAGTGCTTTACTACATAGATTTATTAGGGCAACAAAAACTGAAAGTAATTATCAGGAAAATAAACAAAATGAGCAAGAAAATTGATGTTATATGAATATATAGAAAATTAACAAAATCATCTACAAAATGAAAAAAATAGTTATAAATATTTAAAAAAAAACATCCATTCATCCATCTTCTACCGCTTGTCCATGGGATTGAGTCGCGGGGGCCGCAGCTTGGGCAGGGAAGCCCAGATTTCCCTCTTCCTGGGTACATCATCCAGCTCATGTGGGGGGACCCCAAGGTGATCTCGGGCCAGCCGAGAGACATAACCCCTCCAGCGTGTCCTGGGCCTTCTCCATGAGCTGCCACCTTATCATGGTGGAGGGGTTTGCATGTCCCAGTGATCCTAGGATCTATGTTATCAGGGGCTATATGCCCCTGGTAGGGTCACCCAAGGCAAACAGGTCCTAGGTGAGTCCCCCCTCTCATGGGCTCACCACCTGTGGGAGGGGCCATGGAGGTCAGGTGCAGTGTGATATGGGTGGCAGACGAAGGCAGGGGTCCTGGCGGACCAATCCTCCATTGCAGAAGCTAGCTCTGGGGACGTGGAATGTCACCTCTCTGGCAGGGAAGGCACCTGAGCTAGTGCAGAAGGTGGAGAGATACCGGATACATATAGTTGGGCTCACTACAACTCACAGCTTGGGCTCTGGAACCAGTGTCCTTGAGAGAGGTTGGACTCTCTTCCACTCTGGAGTTGCTGGAGAGAGGTGGCGAGCAGGTGTGGGCATACTTATTGCTCCCCGGATTGCTGCCTGTACGTTGGGGTTCACCCTGGTGGACTAAAGGGTAGCCTCCCTTCTCCTTCGGGTGGGGTAACAGGTCCTGACTGTTGTTTGTGCCTATGCACCAAACAGCAGTTCAGAGTACCCATCCTTTTTGGAGTCCTTAGAGGGGGTGTTGGAGAGCACTCCTGATAGAGACTCCATTGTTCTGCTGGGGGACTTCAACGCTCCTGTGGGTAATGATAGTGAGACCTGGAAGGGTGTGATTGGAAGGAACAGCCCCCTGATCTGAACCTGAGTGGTGCTTCATTATTGAACGTCTGTGCTTGTCGTGGACTGTCCATAACAAACACCATGTTCAGTCATAAGGGTGTCCATATGTGCACTTGGCACCAGGACACCCTAGGCTGCAGTTTGATGATTGACTTTGTGGTTGTATCATCGAACTTGCGGCCATATGTCCTGGACACTCGGGTGAAGAGAGGGGCGGAGCTGTCAACCGATCATCACTTGGTGGTGAGTTGGCTCTGATGGTGGGGGAGAATGCTGGTCAGACCTGGCAGGCCCAAACTTATTCTGAGGGTCTGCTGGGAACGTCTGGCAGAGTCTCCTGTCAGAAAGAGCTTCAACTCCCACCTCCAGCAACGCTTCAACCACGTCTCGGGGGAGGCAGGGGACACTGAGTCCGAGTGGGCCCTGCTCCGTGCCTCCATTGTTGAAGCAGCTGATTGGAGCTGTGGCCGTAAGGCTGTCGGTGCCTGTCATGGCGGCAACCCCCGTTGGTGGACACAGGTGGTGAGGGATGCCATCAAGCTGAAGAAGGAGTCTTATCAGGCCTTTTAGGCCTGTGGGACTCCAGAGGCAGCTGATAGATACCGACAAGCCAAGCAGAACACGGCTTCGGTGGTTGCCAAGGCAAAAACCCAGGCGTGGGAGGAGTTCAGTGAGGCCATGGAGAATGACTTCCAAATGGCCTCAAGTAAGTAAGTAAGTAAAGTTTTATTTATATAGCACCTTTCAAGATAAAAACCAAAAAGTGCTTCACAACCAAATGCTAATTTAAAAACCACAGTAAAACACAATTTAAAAAAACATAAAATTGCAACAAAATCATAAAAGATAAGTCATCCAAATGCAGTTTTAAAAAGATGTGTTTTTAGCTGCTTTTTAAAAGAGTTCACTGAGTCCACAGATCTCAAATTCATGGGAACAGAGTTTGGGTGCAACAGCCTCAAATGCTCTGTCACCTTTAGTTGTAGTAAGTTCTATTCCACCATCCGGCAGAGGTGGAATAGGGAGAAGCAGTGCATGGTTAACACTGTATGACAGAGACGGAGTGCTGCTGACCTCGACTGGAGATGTTGTGAGTTGGTGGAGGGAATACTTTGAGGAACTACTCAATCCTACCAGCATACCTTCCTCTGAGGAAGCAAGACCTGGGGACTCTGGGGTGAGCTGTCCTATCTCTGGGGTTGAGGTCACTGAGGTGGTCAAAAAAATTCTCAGTGGTAAGGCCCCGGGGGTGGATGAAATCCGCCTGGAGTTCCTCAAGGCTCTGGATATTGTGCAGCTGTCTTGCCTGACACGTCTCTGCAACATCGTATGGATATTGGGGGAAGTGCCTCTGGATTGGCAGACCGGGTTGGTGGTTCCCCTCTTTAAGAAGGGGGACTGGAGGGTGTGCCCCACTACAGGGATCACAGAGAGGAGGCTCCATCGGTTAGTTGAATCTCGAATTCAGGAGGAGCAATGTGGAGGATGAGCAGAGTGAAAAGAAATGAACAAAAGTCCTCCAAATGATAATTAAAAAATAAAGTAGTAAACAAAACAACCAAACATTTACAAAAATGAGCCAAAAAAGCAACGAAAAACCCACAACAAAAATAATCCAGAAAATAAAAACAATCACAAATGCCAAAAAATAACAAAATCATAAACCAAGCAACCAGAAATGAAGACATTAATTCAGAAAATTGAAGTAAGAAATTTAACAAAAGAATCAATGAAATGAACAGACTGTACAAAAGCTTGTGAAGTGATTAAGAAAGTGAACTAAATTAACAACATTGTCAAGAAAATGAACCAAATTATGCAAATATAAAAACAATTATTCATGAAATGAAAAGAAATGACCAAAATTAATAAAACAATGGATGAGACCAAAAAATTGACAAAAATGAACAAAAAAGTGGCAAAATGAACAACCCAGGATCCATGTATTCCAGAAAATAAACTATGATTGGTGATGAGATGACCAAAGATAATAATAATAAATGAATAAAATAAGCAAAGATGGACAAAAGAATCCCCAAAATGGCCATAAAAATGAACAAAAATGAACAGAAATCAACAAATTATTTGAGAAAATTGAACAGAATTATCAAAAAAATGAACACGATAATCCAAATGAGCATAAAATTTAGAAACTGAGCAAATAGGAACAAAATTATTAAGAAAATGAACAATGATTAACAAACTGAAGATACATAAGCAAAAATGAATAAAATAATAAACAAAATTATCAAAATTTGACAAATTAACAAAAGAAGTAACAAAATTAACAACCCAGGACCAAAATAATGTGGTAAATGAACAATGTTAGGAGATGAAATCAGCAAAAGATGCAGAAAAGAACAAAAATCAATAAGATAATCAAGAAAATGAACAAAATAAGCAACAAAATGAATAAAATAATTGAGAAAGTGAGCAAAAAATGAATTAAATTGTTGAGAAAACAAATTACAATGATTGACAAACTGAAAAGACATGAGCAAAAATTCCCCAAATGAACAAAAATTAGTAAAGTAATAAACAAAATCACCAAAAATTATGAAAATGAACAAAATACGCAACAAACTGAACAATGCAGGACAAAAATATTCCAGAAAATAAATAAATGAAGAAAACAATCCCCAAATTGACCAAAAGTTAAGCAATTTTAAAAAATGACCAGAAATCAACAAAATTGAAAAATGTGGAAAAAATGAAAAAAATTATCAAAAAAATAAATAATATATGCAAAATTAGCAGAATTATCAACACAATGAAAAGAAATGGGCAAAAACAATCCCCAGAATGAGTAAAAGAAATTCCAAAAAATGAACAAAATATCAAGAACATTTGTAAGAATTAACTAAATAAGAAACAAAATAAACAAAGCAGGAATTAAATAATGATGAGAATGGACAGCAATGAATTAAATAGGCAACAAGATGACAAAAAAAATGAACAAAATGATGGGCAGCATTACCAAGAATGAATGAAATGATCCCCAAAATGGCCAAAAATGAACAAAATGCTAAACAAAATGACAGATATCAACAAAGAATTGAGAAAATCTGCAACACCAGCAAAGTGAATTTAAAAAGGAGCAAAAATTTTTAAAAGATCCATAAAATAAAATAAAAAGTTAACAAAATAATTGGGAAAGTGATCAAGATATGCAATAATTAACAACATAACATAATCCACAAAATGAACACAACAATCAAGAAAAATGAACAAACATAATGAAAATTCAACCTGGAAATTAGCAAAACTGTCATAATTCAGATGAAGCAGATTTTTAGAGCCTCAACTGTCCCACAGTATTTGCATTTATGTACAAACTACTAGTAAAAATATCAAATAGTAAAAATATCAAATAGTGAAATTTAAATTGCTTTATTGTAAACTTCATGTTGTGGCCTGAAGAGAGAGAGTGAGAGAGAGCGAGAGAGCAGCCGCTGTAACTCACCCACAGATGCATCTATCCTTATGAAATATGGTTCTTACAGTGACTACGGTAAATGACTAATGGAACTATGGAGCATTTTTTAATTTAGTGTAAGAATTATCTGTTTCTTGGCCTCTGTATGCCTTGTCCTGAGAAATCCATTCAAGCTGCAGGAACCAATAATAAAGGCCAAAAATGCAGAAAATATGCACTGCAAACAAACATAAGCTCTGGCTCTAAATATGGGAGATTAATGCAGGGACTTACTCATTGCTGCAAATCTAAAAGTCACTGTTTTCATTCAATTTCAGTTGCACGCTGCAATTGCAATTTTATGTTAATTTCAGACAGTGTTTATATGAATTACCGCCAAAAAAAAATAAAAATTGCGCTCCTGTGGGTGCATGCATGTAGGAAATAAATATTAAAGGTGGTTTCCTCAAGTATAAAGATGTGTCTTTTGTCTGTGTCCATCCTGGATGCTTTTTTTTCACTCTCACTTTATTCTTCTGCTGAAATGTCTTTTATGATGTTAATAAGTCTTTTACTTTTCATCAATAACCATAACAAACATATATTTTCCCTCACAGTTGATGAACAGTTGCTGGCTTTTATGTGCATCACGAGCCATTAAAAACAAACCATTTTTGTCACAACAGCTGTATCTTCCACTTCGCACAACGTAATTCAAGTCAGTAACTCTTAATGGGATTTCCATAAATCTACTAAATGGGTTTAAAACCAGCATCACTCTTGTGTGCATTTCAAATATCCTCATGTGGTCTTTGAATATATATTCAAGATGCACACAATTTGGCAGAATTAGTTCTGTCCCAGTGAGCTCCTCACTGCCGTTTTCTCCAAATGTGACGTCAGCTGAGCTTGATGAAGTTAATGGGATTAGCACGGAGGCTGCTAACCCAGATTTAACTATCAAATGTTTAAGAGCAGCACTGAGCTAATGAGGCCACTTCCCATCACACATAAAAGGGGAGTGTGACTGTGAGGTCACTCATTTCATTGGGGATATTAAAACCTGTCTTATGTCTCTCACGCTCGTAAACCCTATTATTAAGGTGAAAAGGGGATCCAGACAACAACAGCCATGACTTCTGCTCTGCAGCTGAAGACTGAGCTGTTACAGCAGCAGGTGCATGTGTTCAGGATGTTGTTGTTTGCTCTGTTTCAGTTGTCATTTGACAAACCTCCAGTGTTTACATGACCATGACTTTCAAAGGACACAATATGTAAGTGAGTAAACTGTTTCCAATGCTATAGTCAGTGATTTCAATGCTTGTTCAAACTTCATTGTAATAACCTACACAAGGAGCTCCTTTCATAACTCATTATGTAATAACACTGTAATAAATCAACAACATGTACTACATTTTTACTTCATTGTGACAGCTAACAGTTAACATGATTTAATAGTAAACAACCTCAAGATAACATGTAATAAACTTCCACGCATGGTGTAATAAAGTGGAGGTTATTACAAATTGCAGGCATACCACCATGATATGCAGTAACTTATTATGAAATCCATGGACATCCATTACATATTGTGTTGAGACAGTTTATTACTTTCAATTTATTTCTGTTTCTTTATTATTATTATCATATGTGTCTATGTTCCATGTATTACAAGGTACAGTGGAGCCTCGGACAACGACCGCTTCTGACAACGACAAAATTGAATACTGATGAAAAAACTGCAAAAAAATTGAACCGCATAGCGACGAATTATCTGGACAACGATGCCCGGGTCACGTCTGCGTCACTTCCGGGTCTCAACCTGGAAGTCAGAGCTAGTGGCTAGCTAGTGCTAGCTGGCTGTGAAACAAGACTGCCTCACCATCGGCATCTATGAATCAGCTCAACTCCTTAATGCAGAACCCGACAGCGTGGTCCTGTGTGTCCTAGCCTCTGCCATCATAAGCTAACTCTACTCCAGAACCAGCTATGTTGTTAGCCGTTAGCCGCCTATGTTAGCAGCCTGGACCGTGTCGACATGGCGCTGCCCGGGCCATGTTAATGCTGCCTGCCCAGCCCGGACACGCCAGATCGACACGGTCGGACACGGCGCTGCCCGGGCCGTGTTGACACAGCTAACAGCTGTTAGCGGCCTCTGTCTGTGTTAAGAGCCGGCAGCTCCGGTCTCTGGAGTTGTTTACAGTCCATAACTTGGTAGTGTGTCCACGAATACACTACCAAGTCATAAGCCAAGGTAAGAATACATTCTAAACATTTTTAGAACATTTTTAGACCTAATTTCATTCATTCCGTTTTAGATAATTAACATGACTTCCTTTTCAAATAATAATAATTAATAAATGTGCAGGTAGGGGTGTGTAATACATACTTTATATGGGAGTTTGTCGTGGGTCCAGAACGGATTAATTGGTTTTACGTGTATTCCTATGGAAAAAGTCACTTCGGATAACAACTGATTCGGATACAGGCTGTGAACGGGTTATCATCGTTATCCGAGGCACCACTGTATTTCAACCGGTGCCCCCCTGGTAGTCCATGAAGAAATTGTTCCTTGGCCATGTAGTTTCAATGTCTAGCCAGGACCATAATACAGTGGTTCTCAATCTTTTTCAGTTGCAACCCCCACGATAACATTCATTGATGTTTGTGTTGTATTTTGAACTGCAATTCAAGGTTTAGACTATAATATTCACAAAACAAGACTGAATGTGTATTTTAGCACAAACATTCATGTTTAGAAATTATATTTAACCTTTTTGTGGCTAAATCCATAACATCAGCATATTTACTCACCACTGTTTTTTGGCATCTTCCTGTACCCTCCTTTGACAGAACTCTATTGGCTTGCAGCTGTAGCTGCTGTGTTTTGTCTCTAAATGTCTCTTAGGGCGTACTCACACTAGGGCCGTTTTGGCTCGAGCCGTGCCGGGGCCCACTTCACACCTTTCCAGAATTCT
>JAQQAE010012685.1:0-13065 GCA_029823295.1 Pseudamia nigra | reverse complement strand
GTCAGCTGACCTCATTCTTTGAGCACATACTGTTGCTGAACCTAGACCTGACCAACTGCAGCAACCCCAGATCATAGCACAGCCCAACAGGCTTATACAGTAGACACTAGGCATGATGGGTGCATCACTTCATCTGCCTGGCTTCTTGCCCTGATGCACCCATCACTCTGGAACAGGGTAAATCTGGACTCATCAGACCACATGACCTTCTTCAATTACTCCAGAGTCCAATCTTTATGCTCCCTAGCAAATTGAAGCCTTTTTTCCTGGTTAGCCTCACTGATTAGTGGCTTTCTTGAGGCTACACAGCTGTTCAGTCCCAGTCCCTTGAGTTCCCTTGGCATTGTGCATGTGGAAATGCTCTTACTGTATTTGCTTAGTTAAATCCAGGTTTTTTACCTTTTTATTTTTTTGGCCAGGCAGTGTAGTATCAGTACTAGGCATCATCGTACCTTTCGTACTGGAGGCTTTGTGATAAAGTCTTCAAATGGCTCTTCTGGTCTGACTGTATTAAGGTTTTCATGCAATATTCCAATTTTCTTCTCATTATCCCATCCAGATGGACTGTAAAAAGTGAATGAGACAATACCCTTTATGTTCTGCCATACACGCTGTCTACTTTCTTGACAAGCCACTTGTTCATATGATGTGGAATAGTTTGTTATTTATTTTCTAAATATGTGACTGAATTTTTTGAGAGTAAAGAAATACACTTACATGAACACAGCATCTTTCTCCACCACTAAGGCAGGTGTGGTGAACTTGAAGTCATACATTTTATGAACTATGTATTTGTAAAGCAGATCCAGATTCTTCTCCTCTTTCACTGACGTGTAGATCAGGCCAGCCCCATCTTATTAGTTGGGTTAAGACAGAAATATGTGGACAGAAACAGGGATAAGACACTTAAGAGGTCTGTTACAGGCCATATAAAACTATTATTTATTGTAAGAGTTATCATATCCTAGCTAACTCGGCAATAAAACTGCATTCAACATCTCATTTTTTTAATAAATGTAATGTTACAGATGAGTATGATTTTGCAAACTGCTGTACAATGTTGTTGCACTTCATCTTGCCAATTCCCTTTTAATTTTTAGTCTACCGGTAATAAAATTCTTTCTGGCTGGTGCAAATTAGCAAACACTGATACTTGCATTGGTTAACTGTTTCCACTTTCTCAGTGTATTTGTCGCTTTCACAATACACAATGGTTCAGTTACTTATTTGGGGGACTAATACCCTGAGCACAAACAAATGTCACAATTTCTAATGCATTGTAACATTCATAGCTACTGCTAATTTCCGATGCCTGTCCCTTTGTGGACTTAAGACAATGGTCATCAAACCAAACAGAAAAAAATACAAAACAAGCATACAGCTGCAAGTCAAAATTATTAGCCCCCAAATGAAAATTCTGAGAAGAATCAAATGTTCATAGGGGGCTAATAATTTTGACCTTAACTGTACACAAAACCAAATATACAATACTCAAAGGATACACGCTAAGCAAAATTGCCGGATGTGGGACTGGATGAAGTCGAAGTGCTCCTCTCTGTAGTCATGCTCCTTTTCTAATACGCTGACTGCGTCACACTAAGAATGAAAAGAGAAAAGGGAGAGACAGAACGTTTAATGACACGTTAGAATGTCAGCACTCATAAATGTAACAAAATCATCCTCCTGTAGGTATGGCTGCAAACCTACTACTGCTCCTACAATGATCACTGGGACAACAAAATGACAAGTATTATACTGTAATTCATCATCTCATATCGTGTCTGTGAAGATTCTCAGTCATCCAGGTCATAGTAAAAAAAAAAAAAAAAAAAAAAACCACACGCCTTGGATCATCTCATATCATAATAAAAACACACAACATTCAAAAAGAACACATAACATGAGCATCTCCTGCCAAAGCAAAGGTAGCATAATAAATAGTAATATTGTCATTAAAGTCACATTTGTCCAAGTTAAGAGAAGCGTCAAACTGCACAGTATCTACCATGTTCTGGTCACAGTGACCATGTGAAACTCTGCTGATTGTTACAGTGCGTTTTTCAGCTCCAGCCTTTGCCCAGAGGGTTAACAAGCAAGCATAATGGAAGCTTTTCATTCGAAGAAAGGCCCTCTCAATGTACAACATTAAAAAAAAAATCTTAAATTAACGTTAACTAATATGACCAATAAGAAGAGGGAAAGGACAGACTCTATACATGCATAGTCATCACAGCAGCAAATAAATAATCGTAGTGATGTTGCAAGAGGATTTATGAGCCTTATCTCAGGGAACTTAGAGTGAAGAAAAGTGGTGATGGGCACTTGGGGCCTCGACTCACAGAAGGGGCGCAGAGTAGTGATCGACCGATATGGGTATTAGTAGTTAAGGAGGCCAATAACCGATATTTGGAGCTGATATTCATTTGCAGTAAGAGTATAAAAATTGGTGTAAAAATGTTGAATAATACAAATACTTAACTTCGTTTAAATGCCTAAAGTATGCTTATTTAACCAAACAAACAGAAAATAAATAGCTCCAGAAGTGCATGGAGTTCCTAGACTCACAAGTTATTGTAGTAGTCGTGAACTGTAGTTTTATTTCATGTGACTTTCACGCAAACACACACGATTTTCCACATTATATACATTCTCCCCATTGCCAATACATAGTCTACAGAGCGTTTGCAGCCAGACCGGCAAACTACAGTGGATGTAAAAAGTCCATACACCCTTGTTCAAGTGCCAGGTTTTTGTGATGTAAAAAATTGACACCAAGATAAATAATTTCACAACTTTCCCACCTTTAATTGGTGACCTATGACCTGTACAACACAAAAACAAACAAATCTTCCAAGGAGGTGACGTAAAAATAAACAACTGAGATAATGAGGTTGCACAAGTGTGCACACCCTCATAACTGGGGATGTGGCTGTGTTGGGATTTAACCAATTACATTCAAACTCATGTTAAATTGGAGTCAGCACACACCTGTCACCATTTAAAGTGCCTTCAATTAACCCCAAATAAAGTTCAGCTGTTGTCGTAGGCTTTTCCTGACATTTTGGAGCCACATCTTCCAGCATAGAGCTTCCAAAGCATCAAAGGGATCTCATTGTTCAAAGATATCAAGTCAGGTGAAGGGTAGAACACAGTGAAGACAGTCATCATCAAGTAGAGAAAATATGGCACAACAGTGACATCCAAGAACATGACATCCATCCAAAATTGATAAGACGAGAAGAAAACTGGTCAGAGAGGCTGCCAAGAGGCCGACAGCAATATTGAAGGAGCTGCAGAAATTTCTGGCAAGCACTGTCTGTGTAGTACATGTGACAACAATCTCCCATCTTCTTCATATGTCTGGGCTATGGGGTAGGATGGCAAGATGGAAGCCTTATCTTATGAAGACAAACATCCAAGCTCAGCTTCATTTTGCAAAAAGACATTTAAAATCTTCCAAACGCATGTGGGAAAATGTGTTATGGTCCGATGAAACCAAGGTTGAACTTTTTGCCCATAATTCCAAAAGGTATATTTGACACAAAAACAACACTGCTAATCACCAAAAGAACACCATACCTACACTGAAGCATGGTGGTGGCAGCATCACGCTTTGGGAATGTTTTTCTTCAGCTGTAACTGGAGCCTTAGTCAGGGTGGAGGGAATTATGAACAGTTCCAAATACCAGTCAGTGTTGGTACAAAACCTTCGGCCTTCTGTTAGAAAGCTGAAGATGAATAGGAACTTCATCTTTCAGAACGAGAATGACCCAAAGCACACATCCAAATCAACAAAAGAATGGCTTCACCAGAATAAGATTGAGGTTTTGGAATGGCCCAGCCAGAGTCCAGACCTGAATCTGATCGAACATCTGTGGGGTGATCTGAAGAGGGCTGTGCACAGGAGACGCCCTCGCAATCTGTCAGATTTGAAACAGTTTTGCAAAGAAGAGTGACCAAATATTGCCACATCATGATGTGCCACGCTGATAGACTCCTACCCAAAAAGACAGAGTGCTGTAATAAAAGCCAAAGGTGCTGTAACAAAGTATTAGTTTAAGGGTGTACATATTTATGAAACTAGGTTATTTTATTTCAGTTTATTTTTCAATTGCATTGTATAGATGGTAGGTCAAATTAAAGGTGGAAAAAGTTGTGAAATTATTTATCTTTGTGTCAATTTTTTTACCTCACAATAACCTGGCATTTCAACAGGGCTGTGTAGACTTTTTATATCCACTATGATGTTATATTATCAGCAGCCTTCTTTCAAGTAATCACAGACATGTTGGGAGCTAGTGAGCTACATGCTAGCAGAGCTGCCGCTAATGTTTACGTCGGCCTTATGTTATTCAGCTGCACACTGTAACATTAGTAGCAGTTGTGAGATATACAGCACTGGGATGTTTATTACAATTTTGGGAGAGTTTTCTGCATTTACCGTCGACAAGTGTTTGTTCTCCACACGAGAAAACTTTACCTCTCCGCCGTGTGTATGGACAGCTTCTGCTTCAGTTCAATTGATTTCTTGATATCAGCCCATCGGATTAAAAACACAGATACTGATATACATCAAAAATCCAAATATTGCCCCTGATAATTGGCCCGGCCAATAATAGGTCGACCTCTAGTAGAGAGTGCAAGTATCATTTGGTAAAACGGCAGAAGATGACTAAGAGATATTTCAAAGTGGTTCTGGAAAACCATGAAGCTAAGAAAGAACAAAACAAAGAACATCTACTAGTGGATACAAACTGTGATGTGATCTATTATAGAGTGGCATTTTAAGTAGTTTGAATGGATGACCATTCAAACTACTGCTTGAATGATGAATGCATGATGAATGGTTCTTATCAGTAGAAATCAAAGTTGTAATTGATAGTGACACAAAAACATCTATGACACTGTATCTTGTAACATTTATTATCGTTTTGAAGGGTGTGGCTTTGCCCATACATCCTTGCAAACACTAGCATATCTGACACATCAGACAGATTAATAAACCTTTTTCGAGCTTGTGGCAGCACAGCAAAACTCTGGCAGTCTCTGGATAAATGCACACAATGGTTGAACTTTAGGAACCACTTACCTTTGTGCAAACTACTAGCACTGGAATGCCCAGGTTGTGCGTGAGTGTATTGTCACCAAGTGGCAGCACAACTGCCTCATCTTCTCCTGCTGTTGTGGCCCGTCTCTGTGGGGAAGATGGGGTTGCTTCCTCTGGTTCTGTATATTCTTGAAATGCTTTTACCACTAGTGACAAAAATAAAATTATCCAAAATCAAAACAGTTATCAGCATAAAGCCCTAGATGAACCAGTTAAAAATACAAATACATTCTTATCTGTTTTTTTAATCTGCTTTGCACACTGATTAACGTACACACTATTTTTAACAACTTTGTTAGATTTTACCCTAAATCACTCAGTTGGGAACTTCATATTGCCTCAGGATGCTTTGTGAACGGATGCTCATTTAGCAGAGCAGTGTGCTCAGTCTCTATGTGAAATGGATTATAGTTTTGATGAAAAGAATACAGGACCTCATCTATCTAATAACGGCACAACCATTTAAACAAGACCAGGGTAAATACAAGTATACAAGTGTTTAACTTTGTAACTAGGTGGAAAAGTGTGCCGCTTTAGCTACACACGTTACATATGAAATGCAGAAAAACACATCTAAATGGCATTAACAACTTTCCTGTTGTGCCAGCTGTCCAGGCATTTACAAAGCTATGGTGTGAGGTGGGGGGGATTTCAGATGCAGGAAGCTTTGGCCTATTTCCTCAGTAGCTTCGGGAATGCAGACAGGGAGAGCTCAGAAAGCCACAAAGCCATGTTGAGCCAACTCCTTCACATTCAAACATTGGATTTAACATGTGGGGTGAGAACTGGTATTGCACGGAATCTAAACCCCTTCTTGGGTTGTACAATTTCAGCACATAAAGCACACAAATGTTGAAGCATAAATGCAAAAATCTGACATTGTTACTAATGCTATACAAAAGGAAGACTCACAAAAATCCACTGTGAGAGGTGAAGTCAAGGACCCATGTCCCTTATAAAAGAGACTGTAATAAAAAGAGTAAAAAATAAACACCAATCTGCCCATATTGAAGAGTGTCTCAGGGAGTGGAACAGAAAATGGTATGGTAAAGGAACTGGTTTAAGCAATTTCTGTAAATGTTTTGACACAAGATGTGAGCAGTCACAACATAAAAGGTATCACAGCCAGGAGAGACTTAAGGTGGAGTATCACTTTAAGCACCAATATGAAAGTGACCGAGTCTGACCCATTAAGCCTCATTTATCTGTTTTACAAACAAGTGTGAGGTGCAGTAACACACTATCGAAACTCCTTAGTACCAAGTACCACGATGTATATTTTTCTAAGTACTGAAAGGGTACAGTAAGTGTATGTAGATTCCCCCTGCTAACATTAAACTAATCGTGCACTTAAAATTATAGCAAATCTAAACAATTGACAGACTATTCTCTATACTTTTCAAAAACAAATTCAACTTTTAAAAGCTACTAAAAACAAAACACCCAAGATTTTAGCATAACATCTTCCCATGCTGACAAAAATATTCTGGTCTTGTGACCAACCACAGAAGTCACAGACCAAAATATTTCTAATTTCAACCTGCGGTCCAACAATAAACGGATCCTGTAATTTGACTAGAGGCTACTCCAGCAGCCAGCCTACTTCAGTTACAACACAGCAGGGATCTGAATGTCCGGCCCACTGACTGAATTCAAACCAGCTCAGTTTACGTCCTTTCCTTCCCCTGACGCTGCTCTTGGAGGGGAGGGAACCATGATGCAAGACGCCTGCAAGACTCCCTGGACTAGGGCCATCCAAATACTTCCAGTCTGTCAGACTCTTTCACTCATGTCCACAAATATATAATCCTTCTAGGTCTCATCAACATGCCAGTGACCTCACTACTGACAAGCTGGAAGAAGTTTTATCGTAATGGCATGTCACAGCTAAACTGGAAAGCTGACCATGGCTGTGGGTGGGCTCAAAATGTTTAGGTAAGGATTGAAAGTGGAAGGAACCCATGAGAAATTTGACAAGCAGATGTTAGAAAAGTTAAGCTTAGCATCCTTCCGTGGAAAATATGAACATCTGTAATGATGAACTGTAATGTGTGGAGTTTTCTTTAAATGTTTGTAATTACCAGTGTACTTCAGTCTCTACATGACAACTTGTCAACTTCTTTTACTGTGTCACACATTTGCCTGCAACTGAGACTACATGTTACCACTTTACACATGAACTTGTGTGTTACTGGTCAAAAGATACTGATAGGTGTCAGTGTAACTGTGAGTCATACAAGTTTATCTGAATTATTTTTTGACAAGTCTTATGACAACAACAAAAGCAAATAACCTTTTTGATGCAGACAAGAACCCTCTGTACAATTCTGCAGGCTAAACTAACATTTCTGAAAACAAAAAAAACTGTTCATAGGAAAAAAGATGAGCTGTTCTATAATTAACGGCAGAAAAACATCTGAGTACATCAGATTCATTGATTTGCAGAACTTGCCTGCAGTCAGAGCACACAGCTGAGGATCATGGGCCTTTCTGACGATGACCTAGAAACATCCATGATAATGTCTAATGTTATACAGTGGCTTGGCTTTTATGCTACACAGTGACCAATCTCTCCTTTTTTCCCAGGAGCCAGTCAGCAAAGAGTCTGAGTGTTATACAAGTCTCCTTACTTCCACCCTAAGACACTTTTTCCATGTACTGCTCGGTCTTAACCCTCTCGAGACAGCAATATCAGATATATTTATGAATGTCATATTTCTGTTTTGTCTCAAACTCTTGTGCTGAAAAACAAAGTGACTTCCATATAGTAAACCAATACCTTGTAACAACTGACAATTTAAAGGTGTAGCATAACCAAAGGCTAAACTTAGCCAAAACCCCTAAAAGACACAGTCCGATACCATACCATACCCCAACCTTCATTGTAACCAATCACAATGAAGGAAAAATATTACTTACTTTTCTGCTCCAATTCTCTTGTGACTTCAGGAGGGATCTTGAGTTTATCTATGTGGTCACGTAGCACACTAGCCCACTTCCTCAGCGACTCCATAATGGTCCACGGCCGTGACATATCCGCAACAAACACAGCTAGACAGTCAGGTAGTGACTGTGCTGAAACCGCAAACTTGAGCAGGCCTTTGTGGTAAAGGTCCCCATCCAGAATCCACACATTACATCGTGTAAGGTCTGCAAAAACAAATCATTCTTACATTACATACATACAATTATTTATTTGAACATTTTATTTATTTTGTAGAAGATGATGCTGTATAACAAAAATACAGTACAAAAGCTTACCGTCCCTGTCCTCATCATGGACACTTAAGTACAGATACTCCAATCCCCTCCCTTTCTTGTTGTGATCTGCTCCTTGAAGTTTGGCCATAAGTGTTGTTTTTCCTGATCCATCCTCACCTGCAGAATATTGCATATGTCAGCTACGAAATGATGAAATTTATTGCTCCCACTAAAGTATAAGCTACATTATGAAATTCAATATTACAGTTATTTCAGAACAATAATGGGTACAAAGTACAAGTAATTAAATACAGTAATTTAAACATTTCAGCTTACAGTCATTCATCAAAATATACACATAGTGCCTTCATTTGGAACCAAAAAAGGCTCCACATGCTACCTTTTGTGTGCTAATGTGCCACAATACTTTTTCCAATTTTTCTTGGTCAATTTCAAAATTATTTTATACTGTTCATAGGTTTTACCTACATCTTCTATAGAAAAGGGCACAAACCAAGAATTCAAAATTTTTTGCAGCTGTAGTTGCCCGGTTCTGTGAAGTGGTTTTGCAACAGGGTTGCAATGATCACTACATTTTGCACTCCATTCACTCTACCTTGAGGAGTTGACCTCCACAAACACACTGCAGAAGAACAGACAAAGATGTGGTATAAATAATACGTACCAAATACTAGGATGTTTTTCCCTGATGGCAACTTTGAACTTGATCTCGTTGAAACTTCGCTCAGTATTGCAGACCTGCAAGAAATATCATGTCACATAAAAACAATGGTGTTAGCCATTAGGTTGACACTCAAGTGGCACACTGACAGCTCCCAATCTCACATTATTTGACTCACAATCGATGTTGGTTACAACAGTAAGTGGTCTGCAATAGTCACATAACTACCAGTGATTTTCTCAGTGCTTCATTGTGTCCACGACAATACAAAAAGCAGGAAATGATAAGGCATCTATTCTGACTAGGTGCGATAGAAATAAGATGCTGGGGATATGTGACCCATTAAACCGGGTGTGTTAAGTTGCATAAAAGTATAAAACTATACGCATAGTTACGTAACTGTTCTGCACACCCTGAGTTGTCATTTAGGTTAACAACTGTAAACGTTTCCGTTAGCGTTCTGGATCTTGTACATGGAAGCTAACATTAATGATAAAATGACATAAACTGTTAAAGCACATGGCATTATGAAAGTCACTCTGAAACTAAAACAACATTATATGTTGCTTCAGCAGCCCCCACTTAAATTAGTAGAAGACGGTGAAAGACTATCTTAATTAACTACAATTCAGCTAAGCAGCAAATAGCCCAGTTAGCTGAGATGCTAACATTGACACAAGTAACGTTAGCCCACTGACCGCCCAGGTTCAGTTAGTGCTAGCTAACACTACAGCTAGCCGGTGTTTGGGAGCAACCGGCAGTGACAAAGCAGAACCACAGTGATTGTGCTTTTCCGAGAGGAATGTGGACAAAAATATTTCTGTTAAAAGAATAGCTAAACTTGCCAAAGGTTTTGTCCTTCTTCCTCTTCGTTGTTATTGTCGCCTGCCCCGGCTACGCCGGGGAGCTGTTTCTCCAGAACGGGAGCCATCTTCTCTTCCTACAACCACAAAGGCAAGGCCCTGCTGCCTGTGCACCACTAGCGCCGCCTTCATCCAAGTAGTCGAGTGTGCGTTCGATTCACTTACGGTGACGCCGCGCCGGAGCAGTGACGCTTCGTCTATCATTGGTTATTGGTTGATTATGGTTAATTATTACAATACCAAACAATCCTGAAATAAGTTACCAAAGCGCCATATTTCCAAGTAGAGTGTAATTTGAAGAAAAAAGAAGTGCTTTCTGCACTAACATGGGTGCAAAACTAGAAGCGCAACTTCTGGCAAAATCCCAAATGGTGATGTAATTGTTGTAATCTTTGTTCCTCTGACAATCTGGCAGGGGAACAAATATTCACTCAAGTTGTAACTTCATAACGTGGAATTTATTACAGACTTATATACTTCAGTTATCTTCACACAGGTATTTTCCTGATTTTTGCTCATTTTCATCACTATTTTGATCATTTTTGGGTTATTTTGTTGCATTTTTGTTGGTTATTTTATTTTTGTTATTTTATCCCTTTTCGTAATTTTGATTATTTTTGCGCCTATTGTTACTTATTTGTTGACTTTTTGTTCAATTTTTAAATTATATTGTTATTTTTTGTTAATTTACTTAATTATTTGCTTTTTCCCATTTTAATGCTTATTTTGTTCATTTGCACTTTTACAGTTTACTTGACTGCTTTGTTCAGTTTTGTTCATTTTGTACATTTTTTTACCTTGTGATTAGTTTTGTACATTTTTTTTTCTCATTTTGTTGCTTAGTTCATTCAATTTCATAATTTTGTTAATTATTTTCAATTAAATTGAATATTTTGGTCTTTCTTTAAAATTCAATATTTTTTACTCCAACTCTTTGAAGCCAAATGTAACTGAGTAAAAGTACTTTTTTATATCACAAATGTAACTCAGAGATAAAAATATTCTGTAAAACAATACTCTCCAAAGTACATGTCAAGGAGTAAAGGTAATTGTGTACTACCCACTTCTGTATTCAGTGCATTAGTGAATTTTTTTGCAGCTGTTGAACCAGTTCCTTTTCACCAGCTGATTTGGCCAAAGTGGAACTTAAACCAAACATAAACATTCTCTCTATTCATTTGTCACTCTGAAATGTAACTAAAAACTTCAATCTTATATAGTCATGAAATGTTATAGAACAGGCAGAAAGGCCAACCATGTATAACCAGGCTACATATTATCCTGAACACTATAAAGCCTTATCTGAGGTGCTGTCAAATTGGCAATTTCTGGTAATTCTAGTAAAGTTATCCTCCACAGCAGAGGTAGCTATTGGATTTAATTCTCTAGGAAGGCCCTCATGAGAGCCAATTTCATCTTAGCATTTGATGGTCTTAGTGACACATTCAAAGTGGTTGAGATTTTTCAGATTGATTGTCCAGCTGTTGTAGTAGCACGAATAGGCCTATTGACTCCGTACCCACCCTTCCTCTGCACAAAGCCACTGATGGTCTAAAGCACATTAAGAAGACAAGAAGTGGCACAAATTAACTCTTGACAAAGCACAATGTGAATTGAGACCTGCTGTATTTCAGGTAAATATTCATGAATCTGATGAGAGAATGTATAAATAGTAAAAATAAATATTGTCGGTTTGGAAACAATAATTTTACACCCAATATGTGGCTTGTGGTAATATCTGTAATATAAAATACAAGAACATGAGTAACACTGTTTAGTGAAGTGATAAATTCCCAGCAGAGGGCGCTGTTCACATGTTGCTGAGGTCATACAGTATTTTTCAGATGTTGTCTTGAGGTTTCGGCTTTAAATAGCGAAGCACCTAGAGATAGTCTTGAATTATGGTTGGTGCTATACAGAAACAATTGAATGGAATTGAATTGAAGATTTTTAGTTAAGGGGAGCTCCTATTTGTAAAGCTTGACAACATTTCTTACTAAAACATAAAACTAAATTGGAATATATTAAATAAAGGTCATCATTTCAATAATTTGAAAGGACAGGTTTAATGCGGTTAGAGTTAACCACATTAAATATATATTTGATAAACTCTACAATGTAACCCAGATGTTTGGTTATTATTGAATGAAGCAGCTAAGTGTATTATATTGCTTAGGTACAGTTTTCATAAATATTTGTACATTCAGAAGTAATAGCATGAATTATCCATCTCAAGGTGTAATTATCCATTTTTTCAGCTTTACAAGTTGTGTCACTTTCGTAAAACTAAAATTTGATATGGCATTTCATAAGATTCTGTGCTGATCCAGTAAACAATAAATAAAGCAGACAAAACAAAGCCGTGCAGCACAGACTAAGTAACACTGAACTTATCATAGATTTCAGTGAAATCTGAAATTCTGTCATTAACAGTTATAGATTTTTTTTGTTTTTAAAAAAAAATAGGTGATGTACACAACCCCGAGTTCAAGTGAAGCTGGGACGTTGTGTAGAATGTAACTAAATATAGAATACAATGATTTGCAA
The DNA here is from genome assembly GCA_029823295.1 of Pseudamia nigra. Taxonomy (NCBI): domain Eukaryota; kingdom Metazoa; phylum Chordata; class Actinopteri; order Kurtiformes; family Apogonidae; genus Pseudamia; species Pseudamia nigra. The sequence continues at coordinate 665 of JAQQAE010012685.1, read as the reverse complement.
ATACTTTTCAACCTATATTGAATTGAATATGCTATGAAGACAGAATAAACTTTATTGGGTTTTTTTTGCAAATATTTACTCATTGCAAATTTGATGACTGCAACATTTTCCAGAGGAGCTGGGACAGGGTCATGTTTACCACTATGCTACTGTATGTCACCTTTCCTTTTAACAACACTCAATAAATGTTTAGGAACTGAGGACACTAACTGTTGAAGCTTCGTAGGTGGAATTCTACCCCATTCTTTCTTGATATAAAACTTCAATTGTTCAACAGTCCGGGACCTCTGTTTTCGTATTTTGTGCTTCATAATGCACCGCACATTTTCTGTAGGAGACAGGTGTAGACTGCAGACAGGCCAGTCTAGTACCCTAACTCTTTTACTATGAAGGCCCGCTGTTGTAACACGTGGAGAATGTGCCATGGCATTGTCTTGTTGAAATAAGCAGGGATGCCCCTGAAGAAGATGTTGCTTGGATGGCAGCATAGGTTACTCCAAACCTGTATTTACCATTTAGCATTAATGGTGTCTTCACAGATATACAAGTCAGCCATGCCATCAATCAATCAATCTTTATTTATATAGCGCCAATCATAATCGCCAATTATCTCTAGGCGCTTCACAATTCAAGGCCGAAATCTCATCAATCAATCAAATTTCCTC
>JAQQAE010012684.1:0-13066 GCA_029823295.1 Pseudamia nigra | reverse complement strand
TAGGGTCGCATAAAAAATAAAAAATAAAAAAAAACAACCCATAAGCCTAAACTGCCATTTTGGACCACCACCCCCCCAATTTGCACTAAGTGTTCCATGCTATCACTTGGCACCTACTGTATATAGTTCACTCTGATGCATTTTAGGCATTTGTAAACTGTTTTTAAATGTGTTTTGGTCGTAGGGTCTCCTAAAATAAAACTTAAGCCCCAGGGTCACCAAAACTGCTATTTTAGACCCGCCTCCGAATTTGCACAAAAAGTGTTCTATATTAATACTAGGCACCTATATAATGCAGTGTCATATTGTATGACATGTATCATTTCACAGGTATCATGTTGTACCATACCATATCGTATTGCAGCACATGCATTGCATCTTATGAATTATACCGTGCCATGCCATATTGTACTGCGTGTATGATATCATATTGTATTGTACCATACACAACTATAGTATGTATGATCCTATTGTATCACATATATAGTGCCTTACAAAAGTATTTATCCCCGTTGGATTTTTTCACCTTTTATGGTGGTAGAAATTGAATCACTGTCAAAATAATTTGGATTTTTGAATAGAATTGACAAATACCAACTCTTTAATGTCAAAGTAAAAACATATTTCTCCAAAATTACGTCAATTAATTAAAAATATATCATGAAATATAAGTGTTTGCATAAGTATTCCTCCCCTTAACTTAACTCACCTAAATCGACAGAGGGTCAGACAAGTGGTGCTGGTGGTCTCACAGTTTGTAAAGGGCAATCATCTGAGTGTATTGACTGTACAGTATCTTAAGGGACAGTAATATTGAGAAATAAACAAAATGGAGTAAAATAAATTAAGTAAGACTATACAGTATAGGATTATAAATTATTTATATCGTAAACAGAACTGCACTAAGATATTGCACTTTATACTTCACAATGGGTGAGAAATGTTATAATGTATGTTGTGTATTGATGAAAGCTGTTACATTTGGTCTACTGAGAGCAGCTGCGTGTGGTACAGTCTAACAGCAGCAGAGAGGAATGACATGCAGTACTGTACCTCTCTTTCAGTCACTTTGGGTGTGTTAGATGTCACAAGATGTCACCAAGTTACAATAATTAAAAATGGCTTGTCTTTCCTTTTGATCATCTTTTTTTCATAGTGTAGGACCATCAAATTTACACACGAAAAGCCCACTGTTCATGGTAAAATACACCAGTGTTTTTGATAGTGTATCATGAGGAGACTTTACCATTCAGCACATCAGTGACTGTGAAAGATGTTATTTTGTGTGATGTAACAATGTCACATGCTGCCTGTGGGAATCCTGGCCACAACCCCTCTGCAGTGTCTGTCAGTGTTGACCGATACCTCATGTCTTTGCATGTGGACATAAATATCGTCCTTTCTGACTTTCCACTGTGTTCGCCAAAGAGCCACAATGAAGTACTATGACTGGCTGAATCTGCGCCAGATGACATTGATCCAGGCAAGGTTGCCGTCGGCAATGATGCTAATCCATACAACAATATCACCACACATGTGACAGTTGTGGCATCTGATTGCACCTCAAACTGAGATTTAGATTGTCTTACGCCTTAGCTGATGTATGAAAGTAGTTTGAGTCAAATGTGATTTAATACATCATGATATCTTTGGACATGTAATGTATTTTCTCCCTCTATTGGAAGTCAATGCATTTCTCAGAATCTGTGAGTTATTAGATTGACCATTGCTCTGACATAATAGGGTCATCTGGATCAATAACCTGGCACTTTTGGATCTTTATTCTCATGATGACAGTGGTAGAGAATGAACAAATTACAAAATTACATCTGCTACTGTAAATATCAGGCATTATCTCTGACATAAATACTATTACTCTGGACTTCTTTAAATTTCTGGCTTTCATGGTCCAAAAGAAATTTGGGTCATAATCTTGATTAATTTCATTTGAATAGGGTAGTTTCATCTGTTCTTTGCTTTCTTTCTTAAATTTTAATGTATCACACTGAATGGATTATTTACATGCTAAACAATGAGATCTGTACTGCACTGTTGTTATCATGCTAGAATTGGCTGATAAGCACAGAAAGGTAAGCTGTTTTTGTTATTCGTAATTATGTTCAGCAAGGAAAATTACAATACATACAGCTGTAGAAACAATTTAAAAACCTATTCATTTTCCTTTTTTTTCCTCAAAAACATTGTCATGATTTGCAAAAAATTGCAATTGTTCGATTCAGGCCCTCAAAATGCAACAAAAACAAGATGATTGCTGATCAGTTTCGCACAGTACTAATCTTTTAACACAGTAAGAGTTTAGCAAGCAGTGATAAGACTGCTGTTAATTTAGGATGTATATTTTATTCTAATAATTGATAGGTATTCAAAATGGTATTCTGAAACATATGAACAAAATACATTTAAACAAAATACTACTGTACATAAATACATGAGGACTGTTTGTAGTAACTGGTCCATTTACATTTACTTGGTTCTTGTGCTATTTTTAAGTTTGTTTTTTTTTTAAAGAGTATCTCTTTTTAAAAACAACTTAAGTTGCAATTATATAGCAATTACAGGTCAATGTATTGTCTTTTATAACAGGGTTAGTCATCCTACACATAAATGTCATTATATACAACAAGATTTGCTCAAGATTTGTTACTTATTTTGTTAATTTTCTGGCTTATTTTGTTAATTTTGTTCAATTTTGTTCCTTACTTTGTTTAATTTTATTAACTCGTGAGCCTTTCATTCATTTTTTGCTCATTTAGTTGCTTATTTTGTTGATTTTTTTTTTGGTTCAATTTTGTTGGTTGTATTGTTTAATTTTGTTTATTTTTGCAGATTTCTTTTTTAATTTACTTCATTTTATTTCTTTTTGTGTTCTCTTTTTAATCTATTTAATTATAGTATGTTGTTACTTTTTGCTCATTTGTTATTTAGTGGATTTCTACTGCCTTGTATTGACAAACTAAATATAAAACAACTACTTTCAGAAACAGTTTTTAAAATGATTTTTATGAGTTCTTCTATTTCTGCTTAAGTAATTATATTATGAAATGACAAAACCTTTACGTGAGTTGCTATTTCTGTGTACTCCTCCCACCGCTGCACTTTGCCAGTGTGCGCTCTCAGAGATCTATATTGATGAGTGTGTGTGAATTTGATTGGTTCTTGCTCAGTTCGATTAAAGGTTCATGACACATACAGTACAGAGTCACTGCAATTCTGTTACAAAGCATCAATGAGCAGCTCTTCCTGTGTCATTCCTGTGGCCTCTTTGAGAACGTAAGTACACATCTGCTGTGTGATAGATAGTTTAGTCTCTAAGTATTTACTTTTTAACTGGAAACTTGTTTAGAAATGCTTGTATTATGATGCAGCAATTTGGTTTGCTATATTGTGTTGTTTTCTGCATTTTGCATGTATTTACGTAAATCAATCCAAAAGTAGTTTGCATTTTAAATCCACTGAGGTAGAATTCAGAAAATACATCAGTCTCAAGCATATTATTTATAAAGTAGTCATTTTAAGTTAAATTACTGTTTCTTTTGCCAGTTACTTACATAATAGTAAGTTATACCTATACCATATATGATTACACAGATAGCACATACATATTTTTGCATAACACTCCATGCAGATTTGTTTACCACTCTGAAGAAGAAAAGGCACATTCTCTCAGAATAGGTGTTTTTTCTAGAAACAGGCTCTCTGGAAGATTTGTTATTTACAGCATTGAAACTGAGTGTTGACTTCTTCAATGAGCAGATTTACTTTGCAGTTTTTGGGGCTATTTTGAAAGTATTGCAGTAATATACCACAAATACATCTTTGTTAGAACAACAATTACCATTAATCCCCCCCTGCCCGCCCTCAAAAAAAACATTCTAGTGTCAAGTATTTTTGTGGTTAGTTCTAATCATGGCAATAAATTTGTAGAAAGGCACAAGAAACAACACAACATTGTCAGAAATGCTGCATGTGCGGAAATATTTTTGTAGGGAACAGTGCTGTGTCTGAAGACTTCCCGGAACTGCAGCATAAGGTGATGGAGAAACATTTGAGACCTTCACATCCTCATCAGGACACACAAAGCAGCAAAACGCATAAGTCTGAAATGGGTGACCATCAAGAAAAAGACCATAACCGTGGAAAATCTGGGAAGTCTCAGCAAATGGAGCCCAAGCACCAAAATCAAGGCTATCATGATTACCACCAGTATGTACAAAAGTTTTTACAGTGTTCTCTCCTTCAAAAATACCACCTCATATTGAATTTTTATCAATTGTGTCTTTTCTATTTTTATTTTTTCATTTTAAATAGAGCCCATTCAACAGCAGATGGCAGCATTTTTAACCACTGTCACCATGCCCATCAACATCAGTATGAAAATGACCAGGCTCATCGGCATTGTCACTCTTACAATCACCACTATAAACAAAAACATCGTAATATTTCGCTTTCGGAGATGTCTTTGAGTTCCTCGACAGGTTCATCATCTTCTTCTTCCTCTTCAGCATCATCATCCTCTTCATCCTTTTCATCTTCCTTGTCCTCCTCATCTTCACTCTCCTCCTCTTCCACTAGCCTTGCATCTGGGACCAGCAGTGACAGATATGCACTGAGAAAGTCCTCACATTCGCAGTCCTGTACTGACATCTCCAGAAAACACAGGTATTTTGAAGAAGGAGATGACACAGCTCCACTGATAGATAAAGGTAACTGTGCGAACAGAAAAGAAAAGAAGAGAGAAAAACGCAAATCCATTGACAGTGGTTCAACCAAAGGCACACAGAAGACTAGAAAGAGTAAAGGAAAAGATGGAAGTTTTCGCAAAACTAAATCAATGGAGTCTCTTTCCAGACCAAAGGAAAAGGAAATGGGTGGAAATGAGGACAAAAATGAAGTGAAGAAGAATGAGACCAGAAAGAATTTAATGAAGGAAAAAATGAAATTCTCTGCCTTCCTTAATGAGATCACTCGGCAGGTTCTCAGTCCGATGAGACTCACTACACTTGGTGTGACAAATACTCAAAGATCCTGCAGTCCAGGACAGGCCTCTGTTAGATCCAGCAAGGCTGAAGGTAGCACTGAGAAACATAGGGAGCAAAACAATAAGCCTTGTGATGAAGACTCAGTTAACTCCAGCAAGTATTCCCAGAAAAACATACACTCTTCTGGACCTTCAGATTCTAAATGTCTCATTTACCATAGTTGCCGCTCAGCTGATTCACCGCACCATAGGCCTAAAAGCTGCAATGACATCAGGCATTTGAAAAGAGACCACTCAGCATCCCAAACTCAACAGCATTGCTCCCACTCACCTCCTGATAGGCACCACCACCAAAGTGAGCATCACACTTCCAGACATCATCATCACCGAAGAGGCCACAGTCCACCTTATAAACATAGAGTTTGCCATGATACAAATCATCATTATCATCACCACCACCACCATTCTACCTTTCATCACAGAGATCAACGTAGTCCCTCTTATTACCAAGGTGAGCACCACAACCAGCATCACTCTGAAGACTACCATGGTACTGACTACCATCATAAAGGCCATTACAGCCCAACTCACAACCATCATGACCATTATTGCCCTACTCAGCACCATCATCACCACCACAAAGACCACCATGGCCATGATCATCACCATATGGAAATTTATTGCCATAATCATGGAGACCCTCACAGTTCAGGTCACCACAACCGTAGCAACCATTCAAACAAAGATCGCTCCATGACAACGCATCACCACAGACATTGTAGCATGATCAGTGATGATGGGGATGACTGTAAAAAACACAGTCATTCTGATGATGAAAACCATCACCATGGAGACCACGATAATGAATCTCATCACCATCATCATGGAGACCACCATACTGAGCCTCCTCACCATCACCATGGAGACCACCATAGTGACCCTCAACACCATGAAGTTCATCTTAAACCTCCTCATCATCACCATGGAGCCCACCACACTGAGCCCCATCAACATGAAGATGGCCTTAGTAAACCTCATCATCTCTATAGAGACAACTGTGGTGAGCCCAGTCATGATAAGCACAGCATTCAAGGTCACCAGCATCTTCATGAGGACCAGTACAATCAACCTCATCAGCACCACCATCATAGTGACCCACATCAACATCACCACAGAAACCACCACAGTGAACATCATCATCACCATAGTGATCATCATAAAAAACCTGATCATCATCATTGCCATGGAGACCACCACAGTGACACCCATTCTCATTACCACGGAGACCACCACAATAAACATCACCATGAGCACTACCAGAAAGAACCCCCTCATCATCATCACCATCCCCATGAAGACCACCATAGTGGCCATCAGCAACACCATGAAGCTTGCCATAGTAACCAAGCACTTATACCACATTATAGCCACTCCATAAATCACAATCTGAACCACAGTGACCATGATCAGCACAACCTGTCTTCAGATAAGAAGCTGGAGTCTGTTTCCAGCAAACACAACTCACCTAGGAATTCTGGCAGCTCCTTCATTCATGAGGAAGAGGAGACCGGCTTCACTGGCTCATTACATAAAGTATGACAACTCACTCAAGCTGCACCCAATTACAGTTTGTACATCATGTTCATTAAGAGGTGATTGGCAAGTCAATAGTGGTCAGTTTCTATGTGCTTAGTTATGGGGTTATGTAATAATATTCCACTCATTTTCTTCCATATCGATTCGGGCACCACTTTGCATGTCATTGTAGACAATAGATTAGTTATTAAAGAACAATAGATTAGTTAACACAGACAAACTATCGATCAACATTTTGACATTTTCAAAGTGCCTGCTGTTTAAAATGGTGACGTGTCTTTATTACAGGCAAAGGGACATGAGGTGGGAACATTAATGTAAGTGTGATATACTTTTGTCAAATAGTCAAATATCAATAAATATAAACTAACATACAGGGATCTTCATATAGAGTAGTGTCTATATGCACTTAATTGCTCACATATTAATTACTGATGCACATGTAAATTGGCTTATTTTTACCATTGTAGGATACTGCAGGAGCACAGTGAAGGTCTGCAGCAGAGCTTGGTGAAAACAGCAGTGAGGATGGAGTGTTTAGGAGAGGAATTCATGAGCAACCAGAAGCTCCTGGAGACAGAGCTTCAGAGGACACGCATGGAGCTTAGCGAGCTCACCGAAAGCTTTCAAAAGTAATGCTCACCAGAGCCACTTGCTTACAGATAAATGCACATTAAAGGAACACTGCTAATAGTCAAATTGACCAGTGCAGTTGCAGTATTGTCTCGGATGACTATTGTTTCATGCTTTACTATTCCTAATGTCTTGATTTAACATTAATATGTAATTCTAAACTGGATAATTTGCTGTGGAATAAAGTAGCTCTCATGATCAGGGGTGATACAGTATGTCTTTATAGAAGGCAGGTTTACATCACCTGTCACAGACAAAGATCCTCTCTAGCTCAGATGGATGATCCAAAGAAAAGTCTGCATCTCTAATCAAAAGGAAAAACACCATCTACTTTTAAACATTCTGAACAAGTTTGTGGATATGCACAAATAAGAGGACAGTGTTAAAAAGAAAGAAAGAGGATACTGGACAACTCACTATATGAACATAGGAATATTAATGGAAGAGTATTTTTCTTGGGCCCTGTAAACAGCTTATTAGGAATTTTATCTAACAGTGAAAACTAATATGATGTGCATGGTAACATAATCCATGTGCTATGTTGCAAATAATATACTTCAATCAAATAATTGCGACCTCTGTTTTAGACTGCATGAAAACTGCTCTTCCACACAGCAGAGTAATCATCTCCTAGAGGAAAAGCTTCATTTAGTGGTGAGATACACCTTACACCCTTTTTATGCTTCTTATTCTGAAAGCACATTTAAACAACACATTGACTTTGAAGGAACAAAGTTTAAAACTGCCGATTTTAGAGATCATATCTGCATGTGATTGCTGTGTACTGTTCTGTATCAGACTCAGAGTATGGAAGGAGAACGTCAGAGGCTGAACCAGCGTATTTGCGCTTTGACAGATCAGCTGGCAGAGGCAAAGTTTTCCGCCAGCATGGAAACATTTAATGTAAGATCTTGACTTGACTTGCCTTCTCTGTGAAAGACAATTACCAAAAGTAAAATTTGAGTAGGTTGCATATCATTCATTTTATCATAGGCAGAGGTGGGAAGTACAGTACATACACCTTAAAAAAGTAATCAATTAAATTTGAAAAAACAACTCAATCAAGAAAATTTACAAAATGAAAAAACTAAGCAGCAAAATGGACAAAAAACTAACAAATCATCAAGAAACTTTCAAATCTGAGAAAAATAGTAATTTATAAAATTAACTAGGGCTGTCAAAATTAACACATTAATCAGAATCAAATCCATTTGCATGATTTATTAAACTAAAAATTTTAACGCAATTACCGCGTTGATGCGATTAACACGATTAATGCACAACAACTCATATATCAAGGAAAAAGTGATGAAATCTTATGTTACATTTGACCCACGTCACTGCCGACTTCTTTAAATATAAAATTTAAATATAAAAGTATAAGTATTTACACATTTTGAAACAAATTACATTAGTTATTGATGAAAACAATGAAACAAGTGTAAAAAAAAGCAAAAACGTCTCAACAGAACATTACAGAGATTCTGTTAAGTTCTACAAAGCAGGTGAACTTTCTTTTAGTTACATAAGTTTAAATTAGAAAAAAAAGAGGTATAAAAATATATATACCACTTATTTTACATTAAATATACATTTTAATGTAAAATAAGCTATTTTAGTTGAGTGTTTATATCACCTTCTATCATGAGTGTTTTTGCTCCCGCAAAATGAAAAACAACGAATTGGTATTAATTGTGAATAATCAAAATTAATCCAGTGACCCTATGATTAATTTAGATTAGTAACGAATGGCTATTAATCGTGACTAATCAAAATTAATCCACAGTGACTTGTGATTTATCAGATTAAAAATTTTAATCGTTTGACAGCCCTAAAATTAACACAAATTAACAAAATAGGCCACAAAATCATCAAAAGGAAGAAAATAATCAAGTAAATTTAGAAAAATTAACAATAAGATCAAGAAACTAAACCAAAACATGAACAAAATAAGCAACAAAATGATACAAAATGCTCAAAATAATTAAGCAAGTTTAAAAAAGAACAAAATAAGCCACAAAAACTGAGCAAAGTTAGTAAAAGAAGAATGTGTGAAACAGTGGCAAAAATCAAATAAAGCAAATAAAAAAAGAAAATAAGCAGTAAAACTCATTAAAATCAACTAAATATGCCACAAAATTATCAAAAATGATCAAGGAAATAAACAAAAATGACTCAAATAGCTGTTGACCCTAATGTTTATGGCTGTAATGAATTCTACATTATGACTACTTTAGTTTTTTATGAGGTACTGTACTTTTTTAGTAAAGGGCTTATGTTAAGGAATACTTCTAATTCTGCTTGAGTCATTAGAATTCTAGAGTACCATAACAATACTTTTTTTGAGTACTACATACTGATAATGTCACTGCTGTACAAAACTGACCATTTCAATTCTCATGATGTCATTGATCAGGTGGTCCTCCCTATCGCCCCTCCTCCACTTCAGTTCATGGACCGTCATACCTATGGAAAGGACAAAGCTGCTGGGCAGGAACAGTCTCTGGGATCAGTCCCTGAAGAGGAGGAATCTGACTGGTCAGAGATAAGTGAAGACAGTCATCCAAGATTTATTCTAACGGGATCAACCAGAGGTCAAACATGGAGACACAGCGAGGCAGAAGTGGACAAAGGCGGTGAATTGGGAGGTGAGGAAAATATCAGAGGACACTCTCCATGCCCACTGCAGCTACCTCATGTGCAGTTCACCATCGACAATGACATCTTACCTGGCCTTCAAACCAATGCTTATCCCTCTAGCTTCAACTATCTGTCTGATGGTGTGACAGGTGAGGGGATGTACAGGATCTCTACAAGTCCAAAACTCAGCTCTGCCATCCTCATCAGGTCAGCTAGCCTGGATGAAATCCCCCTGGCACGTTGTTCCATGCATAAGGATCTCCATGGCTTAGAGGCCATGGTGGACCTTCACCACCCAGGAGGCAAAGATATTTCAGATTTAGATAATGAGATCATCCATCACTGGGGAACAAGCAACAACACAGAAAGTAACATATCAGATGAAGGTAACAGTATGTCCAGTCTGCAGACAGCAGAGCATATTTTCGAACTTGGGTGTGAAACGCAGGCCAGTGAGGTTAAAGGTCAGGAAAGGTTGGAGGTGCATGGTTGGACAGGAGCCATCCCCAATGAGGTGTTAAAAGGGGAGCGAACAGAATTCTGATACGAGGATGTTACAGTAATATTTAAATGTTAAATTCAAGTTACAACATCAAGTCAATTTTCTTATTGTTTTGAAGTTGCAGACATCCCATTGTAGTTCACATGTCCTTTTACATTTATTCAAGGCACAAGACACACATTTCTGGCAATGGGGATCTATGTGTCCTGTATATGTACAGTATATAGATTACAAATATATTCATGTACAAATAAACACTATACTTGTATCTTTATCCTATAATGTTTAGACATTAAATGTTAAAATGTTTGTTTTGTGCTTAAAGATTAAAGCCCATCTTATTACTTAGAATAAAAATAGAAAAAACACAAAATAAATCTTTATGCTTATGTATTTGCTTGATATTATTTGTATATTATTTAGGTATGTCTTGCATGTTATAATTTATGTATCATTCAAAAAGATAATGTGTTGTTCTAGTGATAAAAATTTAAGAATAACAACAAAAAGGTATAATTTCTGTAGATCTCTTTTCCTGTTGTGAAAAGACAGACATGCTTTAATTATGGAGAGGCATATACAAATAAATTAATAAGAATAAATAGTTACTCATTTGACTGCCTGAGTCTGTAATGTCACAAGAATTAAAACATGTAAATAAAACCTGCTTAAGTTTAACAACACTGATGGTTCTGAACACATTTTGTGTTTTATTGATTTAATTTCCTTTTTTCTATAGCATCAACTTAAACTAAGACCTAGGAAATATGTTCTAAGCATGGTACTTGATACTTGCTTTTCAAATAATCTCTTAATTTGGTCTTGATATAGCAAGAGGTTCAAAAAAAGATCATCCATAATTTTATATTACATGTGTAGATGTTAGAGGGCAATGAGGGGATTCATCCCTCTCAGAACGGGGGCTGAAAATTTTGGCTTTACATACATTTTTTGCAACATCCATCCATCCATCTTCTATCCCTTAATCCTCAACATTATGTTCAAATTTTGCTAATTTTGTGATTTGTTTATTCTTTTTTTGCTCATTCTGTTGCTTATTTGGATCAATTTTGTTCATTGTCTTTGTTATTTCTTAATTTTTGATACTTTTTTGCTTATTTTGTTCATTTTCTTTCTTATTTTGTTAATTGTTGCTCATTTTATTGCTTATTTTGTTCATTTTGATTTATTATCATTATTACTTTGTTTATTTTTGCTATTTTTGTTCATTTTCACTCATTTTCTTGCCTATTTTGTTTATTCTTGTTCAGCTTGTTGAACGAACAGGAAAATGAACAAAAGACAGAGTAATTTCAAAACGAGGCAAATTTAATCAGTGTGGACTTTCTACAGATGCAGCACAAAAACAGAATACAGGGATTAAAAAAATGCCCCTGGTTTTAATGGCTGTAGGACTTCTGAGCTTTATTGGCCACTTTAAAACAGTTGTTTAAAAAAAGAATGAAAAAGTAATCACTTCAAGTTAATTGTATTTGTATAGCGCCAATCATAAACCAAAGATTATCTCTCGGCGCCTCACAATTCAAGGCCAAATCCTCAAAGATTATACAGAGAACAAACCCAACAGAACTTCAAACAGCAAGCCTAGGGCACATTGTTTGGCTGAAATAATGACAACAGTTACCTTTTAACAGGGTCACTAGCAATCTGTAACCTATTACATTTCACTAGTAACCCTCTCTACACTATAACCTCAGATCTGTTGGAAAAGTCTAGTGAAGGGCGTCATGAGCAAATGCAGCTGGAATATACTGTAATAGTACCATCACATTTTATAAGTTATTTCCACAATTTGAAGCACCTTTATGAATGTAAAAAATACATGCATACAAGCAGCACATGATGTTCTGTAAGCTCTGGTCCATGAAAACCTTCTGAGATGTATTAAAGTCACTATCAGTCACTTTTGTCTAAATCGAGTTTTTGCGTTAGTGTGTGGTTTTCCAGCCATCGTTTATACTTGGCTTTGCTTTTCTTGTATCCAAATCGAGCTATGTCCACCATGAACACCCAGGCTAGTCCGTACATGATCACTCCACCAACCTTCATTATAAGGGAAGTTCTAGGAGAGGTGAGTTCACAGTAAAACATCACCGTGCCCACCCCCACTCGCACAGTGGCAAATAGAACAATGAAGAGCAGGTCCACAGCATCCCCCAGCAGGCTGTTGTACAGGCCCAGCTGACGGAGGAACCAGCGGGTCTGCAGCAGGGGGTTGGTGAGCTCACTGCCGAAGATAACGCCACAGGTTTCACAGGCCGACTCGCCCATCAGCAGAGCCAGCAGCATCCCCGCGATGCTGGCAGTGTGATGGGCCAGCATGACCGGGCCCTCGGTGCGGTAACATACACACCAGCCCATGTCGAAGAAGAAGTAACCGAGGCAGACGGCCAGAGCAAACGTCTGGAGCTCAGTGTTCTCTGTACCTGAGGAAGACATGGCAGTCATCTGTCAAAAGGGTGGACACACTGTCTCTTTCAGTGTTTGGTCTTTATTTTTTATTGCTTTATACATTGTACAGTACATTAATTAATTCATGATTGTTAAACAACCCGGAACATGTTTTATATTTTATACCTTCCAGAGTAACCATATTTAGATCTAGAGAAAGCATATGACAGGGTGCCGAGAGAGGAACTGTGGTACTGTATGAGGAAGTCTGGAGTGGCAGAGAA
>JAQQAE010012683.1:0-13067 GCA_029823295.1 Pseudamia nigra | reverse complement strand
TACTGGTACTTCAATATTTTACTGACTCAAGTAGATGTAGAAGTACTGAAGATAAGGACTTGAATAATAACTACTCAAGTGGTGAGTAACTTCACAAAATCTTTGATCAGACACATGAATGTCATGGTGACAGGTTCAGAACTGAGAAAACGAGCTCAAACAAACATTTACTTATTGACACGTTTATTACTAATTTTAATTTTTTCTTTTTGCTTATACGCATTTTACGGAGTTGCTAATATTATTTTGTCTAATTTGTGTTCATTTTTTTGATGATTTAGATTCTTTTTGTTTATTTTCTTTGTCATTTCATCTTTTTTAATGCCTTCTATTAATTATTTTGTTCATTTGCTTGATGATTGTTCATTTTCCTTTATTTTCCTGATAATCTTGTCATTTCTTATTCATTTTCTAGATTATTTTGTTCATTTTCTTGATGATTTTGTTCTGTCATTCCTTTATTGTCTGTTTTCTTCACCATTTTGTCATTTTTGGATTAATTTTGTTGATTTTTTTTTCATTTTCCTTTATTTTCCTGGTAATCTTGTCTTGTGGTCTCGTTACTTTTCTTTTCTTGTCTTTATTATTCTGTTTATTATTATTTTTTTCATCATCTGGATGATTTCTTCCATTATGGTTCATTTACTTGATTATTTTGTTTTCATTTGTTGGATCTCATGCTTTTTTTTCTTTTATTTTTTGGTTCACCTTCCTCCTACTCATTGAGCTGCAGCCAAATGTAACTGAGCAGAAGTACAGTTTTTCGGAGTTCTGCAAAATGACTCCTCTCAGCAGTACATGTAACGGAGTAAACGTACTTGAATAGTCCTCACCTCTGACTGATTCAGACTGGATAAGTTGCATTTTACGTTCACCTTGAAGGACCAGTATCGATCGCGCAGCCCTTTTCCACTATAAATGTGGCCCCCGACATTTACTTCAAACTTCATTTCCCTCATTCATTATGTGCCATTACCTCTGGCTCGGTTCCATTTGGTCAAGGCGTTTGTCCTCTGCCAGACTTTGCCTTTCCGCTTCCAGCTCAGGTGAGCTGATGAGGGTTGGGGAAAGGTGACACAGGGATAGGCGTCCGTTAGCGGGCTCCATGCTGCCTCGGCCGCTGCTGGCGTAGCTGCTGTAGCTCCCGCCTGTCTCTGGGACCCCGTCGTAGCCTCCCGTTTCGACCTCATGATCGCTACGGCCGCCGTCATCCTCAAAGCATGTGGAAGCACTTGTCATGGCCTCCAAGTATCGCCCTGCTTCTCTCATGGCCTCCTGGTAGTCGAATGGCCCCTTAGCGACATTCCGCGCCTCTCTTCTTGGCTCATAATGGCAAGGCACAGCGTAGTTTGGTGTAAGCCTCTCCGGATCTGCAGCAAATGGTGAATGAGAGCCTGTGTGGGTAGCAGGAGAATTTCGAGGCGATCTTGACATCTTCCTGCTAGTAGATCTCTGCGACTCCCAGATGAGGGAGTGCGGCCGACAGGAGGATGCATCTAAGCAATTTTCTTGGCTGAGAGAGTTTATCCACGCATCGGGAGTCAAAAAGTCACTCCGTTTCCGCCTCCTTGAGTCTAGGCTCTGACTTCGCCGCTTAGAGTCCAAGATTTCTGAGCGATTGCTTCGCCAGAGGTGCCGGTCCGGAGTTTGTGGAGACGGCGGGGTCCTGGTAAAACAGTCCCGGCTGTTTAAGCTTTTGCTCCTCCTCACATTGTGGCCTTTACGAGTCAGCGGGCACCCTCGCTGCACATGAGAGGCAATTCTCTGATGCAGCATGGGCTTTGAGGGCTGCTCGGTGCATATCTCAAAATCTGGCTCATCCACACTCATCTCAACACATACGTTTTCATCAGGAGGCTCGGGGAACGCTTCCTCTGCTTTTTTTGAAGTGTCTGGCAGCGGACCGAGCGCTGAATTAGATCTTTCAGTATATTTATTGGTATGGAAAGACAACGTTGAAAGGCTGTCATGACTGAGATGGTTCCGTCTCCATGCCTCAGAGTATGAATCATTCGTTTGCATTTCTAAGACTGTGGATTGTGGTGAATTATCAAAGCCCTCTGGTGCTGCGTCTACCCTTTCATGTCTCTGGTGCTGTGTGGAGAGATGTGGGAGAGTTAATCTGTCTTTGGAAAACCTGTGTGCCTCCTCGCGTTGGAGGGGGGTCTGTTTGGTGAGTGATGGATGCAGATTCTTAAAACCAGTGGGTGGAGAAACAAAACTACAAGCTTCCAGATAGAGGGAGGATGAAGAGAAAGGGCTTGGTGATGGACTAAAGGTCTCTTTGCGACCCCGGTTGTACCTGTGAGGCAAGGTGCTGCTCTTATATTTCCCGGCCTCTCTCCTTAACGCCTCCTCCTGCAGCGCCACATCCCTTCTCATTTCCCTCATCGAGCCTCTTTTAAGCTTCTGCAGCTCCCTCTCCAGCTCCTCCCTCTCCTGAGCCAGTTTCAGGCAACGACTGAGGTTTCCTCTTTCCCTTTCATGCTCCATCTGAAGCACCAGAGTGCTGGCAGTTGTAGAGGGCTGACCGAGGCTTGATTGAATATGTGGAAGCACTGGAAATGAGGGACTTTGATGTGGAATGGTGGCTAAACTACTGCTAGAGCACATGCTACCGAGCTCTGGAAAGCCATCATAATTTTTCTTCTGATCTGAGATTAAATGATGGGAATAACATGAATCTACCGGATAATTTTTATTTGGCGTGGCCTCTAACTGGGTGCAAGGTGGTAGATCAACAGACAGCACAAACGCTGGCTCTTTACAGTATTCTTTCTCTGATTGCAGAGACATTGCATTATGTACGTCAGCAGGAAGGGAAATGTCATATCCTGTACTTTTTTTACTGTTGACACTCAGAGTGTCATGATCATATGGCGGGACCACAAAGCGTCCATCTGGTCCTCGACATATCAGCTCAATTGCAGGGGAAATTGGAGAGGATGTCGTGCTAGCCAGGCGGCCTTTAGTGTAGTCAGAGAGGGGGCGCTTGCAACGATGGTTATTCACAGCGCTGTAAGAGGAACAGTCAGTTTGTGAGGAGGAGGTGGTAGTGGTAGAGGAAGTGGTGGGATAGAGGAGGCTTTTCTTCAGCACACTGTCTGGACTGCTGCTGCCTGAAGTCTTTCTGCGGGAGTGAGAGACAAAAGACAGAGGGGGAGGGATGGGTGAAAGAAGGAAATTTAAAGAAAAAAAAGGAGGTGCAAGAAGAAGACGGATATAAGATTGAGTGAACGTGAAAGGGTGGGCGGGAGAGATGTAGACGGGGAGATGAGGATGAAGAAAGGCAAAATGGAGAGCTGAAGTGCTGCCATTTTTAGCACATTTGAGAATACCGGGGAAGATGAGAGAAAGGTCAGTGGGGAGGTAATAAAATGAAATGGTCGAGGGGTACTTACATTGATGGGGAGCGTTTATAGATGGCAGGAGGAGGGTCTGAAAGGGAGGGAGAGGGGCAAGATGGTATGTGACTCATTAGGATACAACCACACTGACCAAGAAGTAAAAAACATAATCAACCCTAATAAGAGCCCATTAAAGGGCCCCCGGCAACCAGCCTTGTCCAAAAAGTTAATTACACTTACATTTATCAGCCACTAATGAGAAATTACCCTAATTAGCAAGTAATGTAAATGACATCAATAACTTTTACAACTGAATGGACGAGTGTGGGACACAGGGAGCGCCAAATCCATGCAGTGGGCTATGATTTATGTAATGGATTGAAAGTGCCTTCAATATTTTATTGAATAAATGATGATATTCATGATGCAGTTCATCAAAGTGAGTGTCTGCGGAGATTCCAGAGTGAGGGGTGTTTTTACCATCTCTCCTCTTTCTGTAGCGCCGGTCTCTCTTGTGGCTGATGAGACAAGCAGACCCCAGCAGCAGGATTAGTGCCAAACACATGAAGCCGACCCCGCCCAACACGCCGGCCAGTAATGGGTCCGGGACGAACTCCAGGAGACGGGATGTGGCGGGGTAAATCTCCATCCCTGTGATATATCGGTCAATACAAAAAAGGTAAGCCAAGTGTGACTGTAGAGTCAGCAAAACACAGTTTAGGGCAGCGTCTAAAGGTCTTCAGTCATGTTGGACGACGTTGTAAAAACACTCAGCACTAAATAATAATAGGACTTTAATGATTTTTTCATAAAAAAGTTGAATGACCTAGTTAAAAAAGTGTTAAATTGCTATTTTCTCCTTCAGACATTATGTAATATCTGATAGAATATCACAGCTTGGTGTATGGAATAATAACCACATTTTACATTACACACCTTAAACACTACAGGGAACGAATTACCTTTAATGTGAATTAATTTGTATGTATGTTTTACTTGTTCAGAATGGTTGGTACACCTGGAAGTTTCAACGAATGGGAACAAGACAAGCAAAATTAAGTGTTTAAAAATTAAAAAAAAATATGTATAAAGAAAGTCAGTACATATATGTCTGTTACCAAAGTAAAATAAGTAATTCATTCATTCATTCAGTTATTAGATACAATGATGACAACAGAAACGTGTGGGAGATGTATTAATAAATGTAGTAATATGTTGCATAATGTAATAACCAACCAAAGTCAGTCTTCTGCATGTTGTATGTTTAAGGATTAATTTAATTTATACTTCAACCATGTTAAAGGGTTTTTCAGATCTTAGTTGAAACAGCTGTATATTAGGATCTGTATCTGGTATTTAAGTCTATGTGCCTGGTTATCAAGTACTGCCACAAATCCAAAAAAGTTGGGATGTAAATAAAATATAAATAAAAAGAGAACACAATGATTTGCAAATCCCATAAACCCCTATTTTATTTGCAGTAGAACATAACATATCAAATGTTGAAACTAAGACATTTTACCATTTTATGAAAAACACTGGCTCATGTTGAATCATCTCAGAAGAGTTGGAACAGGGGCGACAAAAAGCTGGAAAAGTAATATTATAAAGCATTTGACAATACGGGTCAGAATAAGGGTTTATGTGATTTGTAAATTAAAGCATTCTGTTTTTATTTACATCCCACCTTTTTTGGAATCTGGGTTGTAAAATGTAGACATTCGTTATTAGTTTTTAATTTGTTTTGAAACCTAAGGAAATTTCATCTGCACAAAAAAATTTAAAAATACAGCTTTCATTTTCCATGTTGTTTTACGCGGTATCTTTCTCAGCTCAGTATAAATATTTTGCCAGAGTGGATGGTGTGTTTGGTGTGTTGTGGTGAAGAGAGGCAGATCACAGCTGTGTGTGAAACTGAAGCTTGAGTTGCATGTCTGACAAAGCTTGCAGGCACTGTTCCACATATTACATAATGTAGAACAGCCTTTACATGATGCAGTGTTCTATTATGTTCAACTCTTGTGCAGCAGCTTCAGGTTTCAACATCATGCGTGTAAAAGTTGCAAACTAGTCCACATCTTTAGTGATGTCACACATCTGGTATTTAACTCCAACCCAAATTTAGACCTGTGATGAGCCCAGAGAAACTTTCCCCCGTCAGCGGATGAATGTGTCAAATTCTGCACAGGAGTAAAGGATCGCAATGAACCTATATAGAAAATACTGAACGTCTGTGATGACAGATGCATGGGCAGACACAGAAGTTATTTTTCTGGTAACCATGCAACTTATAAATTTAATAAGAAACACTACACAGTTAAGGTTGTTTTCACACCTAATGTTCCAGTAGACTGGGTCTGATTTGAGGTTGTAACATTTGGAGTTTGCTTTCACAACGCACTTTGTCACTGAGCCGAATCTCTGAGTAATGTTTTCCCCGGCTCGTCTGTTGTTTGCCATGAATGGCATCTAGTTCTTAAGCCCAAAGAAGCTAGTCCTTTTCTTCTCCTGAACTACCACTTCTAAGCATGTCACGTATTGTTATGCATTGGTTGAGTTTTTTCACCTTTGTGTGTCAATGCTCTACTGTACGGGTGAACCCCACAGCCTCCATTTTCCCACTAATTAGTTTAAAAACTTAATTGTTCTTATGAGTGCTTACCATATATTTTCATCTGATCATATTTCTATCAGAGCCTTTATGTCTGCCTACTTATCATGTCACACACATTTGTGTTGCATGTGTTTACCCACAATGCCGTGCGTTGTAGTCCACTTCCCGCATCTGATTCGCTTGAAGCGGACCAAGACCTACGTTTGATTGCACATTCACTTTCCAAGCAAATAAATTAGAGTCTGATTAAACAGGGCTGGCGTGAATGCACCCTGACAACAAGGCAGTAAGGGAATCTCAGGCTGTTTTCACACCTGTTAGTCCGGTCCAGTGGGTCAATTGGACCCACAAGTTGCTACAATGTTTCAATTCTCAACTAGTTTGGGCCACTTTCACATCAGTGTTTTTGCAAACGAACCAACCATTATGACTGTTGTACATCCCCCCACTCATGTGGCGGCGCTGTTTACAAAATACTGTGTTTTGGGTGACGTAAGTGAGAGCTGATTGGCACAGCATTTTTAGAGGGAAAAATCCAGCAGACGAAAATATCGGATTTATGCCTTATTTCGAAATAATGAATGGTACTATTTTATTTGTTTTTGTGGCGATTTATTGTCATCATCATTTTTTTGTGCAAAAAGCACAAATACTACTGTTGTTTCAGCATGGAAATCGTTTTTGGGTCGAAAACACTGTGCGCTTCTTTTTGACACGGAGAAAACGTATCAAAAGACTCTGACATAGAGAAGTTTACTAGCTTTTTGAAATGTACGTTACAGCTTGCAACGGAAGCCTCCATGGACCAAAAAGTACTACATGACAGACAGCTGGACCGAATCGAGTCCGGTCAGCGTTCTCACTATCAGCGAACCGCACTGGAGTTCGGATGGAGACGTACTGAACCGGTTCTTTAGTCCGGACCAAATAAAACTGGTCCGCTTTCACACGAGCCCAAACGAACCAAACTTGCAGGTGTTCCGGACTCTGGTCCGCTTTAAGCGGACTAAATGCTGTAGGTGTGAAAGCACCCTTATTCTATATTAGATTTTAAAAATGCTGCTTGTTTGAAAAACTAAATATTAACTAAACTACGGCACATTAAATAAAAAGAAGCTCCTCAAGCTGCACAATCATCCGACGCCTGTAACTTTTATCCATATTTCAAGCCGCTTACGTCAGTCTGTGGCTTAGCAGAACAAATACAGTATATTTCATTTAAATCATAAAGTACCTCATTTGTATGTCATTGATGAAACTGTGACTACAAGGATTTAACCCTGATGAACATTATCAATGTTTCACATCATTTACATAATTTGCTGCGTCAGATGTAACACTTGAGGCATCAGAATGAGATTAACAGCAGCGCTATGTTAAACAACACAATCTATAGCTCGTTTAGTGGGTACCACCCGTGGGAGCTGTGGATTCCTCTGTTTGATAGCGTATCTAATGAAACATTCATGTCAAATTCACACAAGAATCAGTATACATTCTGTTTCGAAGTCTTTTGAGAAGTTATTAGTGGAGCTATTTCTATCATTCAGGTTTCTAATGGACAACGTTCCCCTGGGGCCTGCTCTAATTTTGGTATGGGAAACAAAGGGATGAGGAGGAACTGCCATAAAAAGGGAACAGATTGGAAAAGCAGGGGATAAATAAGACAAAGAGAGAAAGTGCAGAGGATGGGTTGAAACAGGAGGTGGGGCAGGACAGCAATGGGGGCAAGGTTGCACACGAACACCTACCCATGGTGGAGACATTGACTGATGGACTGGGCTCGCTCAGCAACTCCCCGCAACGAGATAGCAGCCGCAGCTCGTACACACAGTCCTGAGAAGAGCGCGCACACACACACACACACACACACACACACACACACACACACACACACAGTAGGGAGGACCGGGGATGAAACCACACTTTGTCAACACGGGACTGTGCCTGCAATGCTAATGAAGTTCATTTGAATTTGTGTAGGCCTATATAGGAGAGACAGAGGAGGATGAGACGGGCAGATAGAAGAAAAGACAGTGCTCGCAGATTGAAAGAAGACAGGAAAGTGATGGCTGCCATGTCGTATGCATAATTGAGAGTCTAGAAAAGTAAAACCGCTGAGGTATAGCCTAGATAAAAATCTCTAAGGCATTCAAAGAGGCACGTGGACTGATTAGTCTCAGAGGGAGAAGTGTGACTGCCTTGTTACCTTGTGCAGACCCGGAACGACTATCTCGCTGCTATTTGCACTGATGTCTTCACCCAAATTAAACCACTCCCCCTGTTCGGTGCGAGACTGCAGAACAAAGCCGGTGATGGGGGGGTTCGGAGCTTCAGGAAGGGACCACTGCAGAATCACACCTGCTGGGCCCTGATTAGCTAACAGCGACGTGGGGGGCTTCGGTTTACTTTTCCTTAGCAAAGGATCTGATGCAGAGGGAATAAAACAGACTTTCAGTCAATCAGCCACACACTTTCTGGTGGAAAATGAAATTAGAGCTTTGGAAATTGCTGCTGCCACAGTTTTCAACTTTGAAAATATGTGAAGCAGCAAGGATGAACTTCAGTAGTGCTGAAAAAAACAAAACTGACATATAAAGTTTGAGTCTTTTCACAACTTTTACATGTTCAGCTTTTCACATTTAGTATGTAATAAAAAAATAAATAAAATCAATGATTCATTTGAGATCTATATCCTAAGACTGCAGTAGCACCATGACGAGAGAATGTTCAGTATTTCAGCTATGTCTGGTATTATACACATTTTTTGAGTACAAATGTAACGATGTTAACACCTTTTTAAGACTGAAAAGAAAGAAAAAAGGCAATAAACACCTAGTACTAGGGCCTGAAGTACACTCACCGGCCACTTTATTAGGTACACCTGCCTAGTACTGGGTTGGTCTGTGGTGTTTAAACAATGCTGGCAGCCTGAAGAGTGGATACACGGTCGGATGGATCCATGCTTTAATGTTGCTTATGTCAATCATTACCACCCAAATGTCACAGTGGAAAATCCAGACTCACGAGACAAAGCAACATTTTCCAGCCTTCTATTGACCACTTTTACTGACTCCATGTGAATTATAGCCTTAGCTTCTTGTTCTTAACTGCCACGTGTCGTCCATCTGCCTCAAGGTCTGACATGTCGTCCATCAACAGATGCTCTTCTGCGTGACTCAGTTGTAACCAGTGGTCATTTGAGTTACTGTCGTCTTTCCGTAAGCTCCAACCAGTCTGACCATTCTCATCTGACCTCTGGCATCAACAAGGTCATTTGATAAGAGAACTGTTGCTCACTGGCTATTTGGTCTTATCCAGACTATTCTCTTTAAACCCTAGAGATGATTGTGTGTGAAAATCTCAGATCAGCAGTTTGTGAAATACTCAGGCCAGCAACCATGCCATGTTCAACATTGTGCCAAAACACCTCCCTGTATAGGCTTGATTTTACTTAATTCTACTCTCCTACACTGTCTTAATTGTTGTATCTATTGTTTTTTTATTACTTTGTAAAACACTTCGTGACTTTGGTTTTCAAAACTGCTGTTTAAATAAAATGTACAGTACTTCATTTCTAAATGCTGCCATGTGATTGTCTGAGGTCGTGTTTTTGTATTTGTGTTTGCATTTGTATGCATTTTTTCAGATGTCAGAATCTGGTGCTTTTGCAAATGACCGGCCAAAGATTAAATGTGTTGCAATAAGGGTCACGTCACACCCCATATAAACTGTCATGTGGTTTCCACCAACCACACTTTTGTTGTCCTCCAGCTGTTCCTCATTAAGCTTTGCATTTTCACCCGGATGAGCCAACATTACTTCCTCACATCACAGTGCTTTTGGGTTTTCCCCCTTTGTGCTGTGTTTGTTCCCCACATCATCTTTCAGATCAGAAGCTAGAGGAACATGTTCTTCATGTAGGATAAAATGCAGAAGGCAGGTGCATGGGGTATACTACTGCCCCCTATTGAGAAGAGTGTGCCCCATGGACTTTGAAAGAGACGTGTTGTGAAAAATGTTGTTTCACACCTTTTGCTGTAGTAAAACATGTCTGGAGATTTTAAAAGATAATGTTAAAGGAGACAGATCATAAAAAAATCAAGTGTCTGTGCCTTTTAACATGAGGAAACATGTTCCCGGGCCCTGAAGTAAAGTTGCAGTATCAGACAAACAGTGAACGGACATTTTCTGATCCGGTTCAGCTGAATCTGCCTGAAAACCTGCAGTTTACCTTCTCCTTCAGATGTGATGTCACATCACCTGTCAAACTCGTCATCCTGAGGCCAGGGCCCTGCTCACCTGGAC
Organism: Pseudamia nigra; assembly: GCA_029823295.1. Taxonomy (NCBI): domain Eukaryota; kingdom Metazoa; phylum Chordata; class Actinopteri; order Kurtiformes; family Apogonidae; genus Pseudamia; species Pseudamia nigra. The sequence continues at coordinate 2,798 of JAQQAE010012683.1, read as the reverse complement.
TCAGGTCAGCGCTCTGGATGGTTCATTTCACACCAGTCCGTACCAGTCTCTGGTATCATTTGTACAATCCACACTGTGTAAACTCTGATTGGGCCAAATGCGCTACCATTTTGTTGCCTTTTTTTGGTCAGTTGTTGACTAATTTTTAACTTACATGGTTATTTTGTTTGTTTTGTTGCTCGTTTTGGCCATTTTACTGCTCATATCATGCTTATCTTGTTCATTTTGTTCAATTTTTTAATTATTTTTGTTCATTTTGTTTCTTGGTATGTTCATTTCATTAATTTGTTTGAATGTTTTCTTCATTTTATGATTTTTGATGCTTTGTTGATTTCCACTGTTCACTAATTTTAAAGGCAAAAGGAAGTAAAAATAACCCCTACTCATTCAACTATGGCCAAATGTAACTGAGTACAAGTTCATTATTTTCATCATCAAATGTAACGGAGTAAAAAGTATTCTGGAAAACAACTATTATCAGAAGTACATTTACTCCTCAAGTACAGTACATGTAAAGTTGTATACTGGTACTTTCTGAATCCAGAGGGATCCTGATCATATCTGAGCTGCTCCAAATGTTTGGTTATAAACACAAGATCAATGAGCACAAATTAACATAATAAAAAATAGGAAATAATCATGAAAATGAGCACAAAATGAAAACAGAGTTGGGGGATATGAGTTCGGATATCTGATGCATCTTTTTAAGAACTGACACAGGGCTATCTTATCCTGCCTTTTTCATTTTGGTGATTATTTCCTTCAGTTTTTGTTCATATTGTTGATCACGTGGTTCATTCTTTGTCGTATTGTTCATTTTATTACCACCCAACAGCTCTGAAAACAATCAGAGGAAAAAAAAAATCATCACACTGTCAATCTCAGGCAACTGTAGCTCCTGTATCTATAGTCACTCCACACTCCATTCTAACGCTAAAAACAAATCTGACAGAACATATTATTACTAGGAGGAAAATTCTTGTGCTTGTTTGTGTTTCTTTAAACCAATCAAAACTAGGGCTGCATTGATCTAACTTAGATTGGGATTTAGCAGCTACGCTGTAATGCTTTTCAAAGCTACTGTTAAATGTTTCTCTACAGTCATTTTTCCACCTGTCTATGTACACTACTGGTCAAAATTTTTACAACATCCCAGTTTTTTCCACGTTTTTGAATTGAAATTCAAGCAGTTCAAGTCCAATGAATAGTTTGAAACGGTACAAAGGTAAGTGCTGAACTGCCAAAGGTTAAAAAAAAAAAGGTCAAGGTTACCCAAAACTGAAGAATAACATACATTTAAGAATTATACAAATATGCATTTTGCAGGGAACAAAACATGGGTAACAACTTAAAGCTGTTCTGCCCCAATGGAGGCTGATCTTGGGACCGAGCAGTGGTTCAGCCTATTACAGTGCGTTTCCACTAGTACCTACTCAGCTCTACTCGACTCCACTCTGGTTTTGAGGCTTTTCCATTAGGTGACACTACCCGGTACCAGGTACTTTTTAGTACCTACTCGACCGGAGTTCCAATCGAGTAGAAAATGTAATGTCAGACTGCAGATCACTGATTGGCCAGGGAGGGACCATGCTGGAAAAGTCTTGAGAACGAGGAGTAGCGGGAAAGAGGGGGTGATGTAAAGAAGAAAGTGACAATAAAGATTTGGCTAAAAGCTTAATTGTTTCCACGCAAACGGCCAGACATAGACATATTAATGTAGAGCCTGTGTGTGACGGAGAGAAAGCGAGCGAGCAGGAGCAGGCTGGATGCTGCTTCAAACGGGAGAGAGAAACAAGATGTGAAGCCCACAGAGGTGGAAAAAAAAAAACAGTATTTATGCCCAGTATTAATTGAAAAAGACATTCTATCACTGTACAGTGTACTTTATCACAATTTCTTGCAGATGTTGGAACGTTCTTGCTGCTTTTCCATTAGTACCTACTCGGCTCAAACTTTTGTTTGATTAAAAGCCACATACGGAGCAACAAGAACATCATCGCATCCATGTCCTACGTTGTGCTTGTGTTGCGCACAAATGCCGACAGCAGACTTTGGGGACGCGACTCCTCCTATGACTCCGCCTACACAGATAGTACCCGCTTGTAATGAAAAAGCAACTGAGCCAAGTAGAACCGAGCAGAGTCGGGCCAAGTCGAGCCGAGTAGGTACTAATGGAAAAGCGGCATTTGTGTGCACTCAATTCACTTGTGTTTGCAGCGGAAGCAGTCACATAGCATACCTTGATGTTTTCACCTTCCTAAAATCCCACAGTGTTCACCAGCCTTATGAGGACTCTGCTCATGTTGAGGTGGAACTCAGTTTTAACGGAAAACGACCAAGAATGAGTCAAGTAGAGCAGACGCGAGTAGAGTAGAGGCTACTAGAGGTCAGGCGAGTAGAGTAGAGGCGAGTAGAGTAGAGGCGAGTAAAGGCCAGGAGTGCTACTGTGCAATGGAAAAGCAATAGAAATTAGATTGCTTTCTGAGAAGGATGTGGATAAAAATCCCCATAGTGAAATCAGAATGTGTGTGACAGAGTTAAAAGAAAACACTTTATTTTGTAAATACCTTTACAAAACTACCTGTATTTAACACATGTACAGAAAGTAGCACAAGATGAAAAACCTTTAAATGCACCAAACAGTCCAGAGCAGAGGAGTAAACATAGAGCCAGTGAAGAGGAAGAGTAGATGACAGTTATTGCTTCTGAAGATGTTACAACGTACAGTGGGGACAATAATTATTTGGAAATGTAAAAATGTGCAAGTTCACCCATTTAAAAAGATAAGAGAGGTTTGT
>JAQQAE010012682.1:0-13067 GCA_029823295.1 Pseudamia nigra | reverse complement strand
GGTCGTCAGCTGACCTCATTCTTTGACACATACTGTTGCTGAACCTAGACCTGACCAACTGCACCAACCCCACATCACAGCACTGCGCCCATAGGCTTGTACAGTAGACACTAGGCATGATGGGTAATCACTTTATCTGCCTGTCTTCTTACCCTGATGCGCCCATCATTCTGGAACAGGGTCAATCTGGACTCGTCAGACCACATGATTTTCTTCCATTGCTCCAGAGTCCAATCTTTATGCTCCCTAGCAAACTGAAGCCTTTTTTCCGGTTAACCTCACTGATTAGTGGTTTTCTTGAGGCGACACAGCTGTTCAGTCCCAATCCTTCGCATTGTGCGTGTGGAAATGCTTTTACTGTATTTGCTTAGTTAAATCCGGGTGGCGACTTGGCAGTGTATGTAGGATTCTAATCATACTGAAAATTACAAGTTGACCCATGGGGAATTTTAAAAGAACATAACGTAATGTAAAGGTTGTTTGCAGCCGGGGAAGCTAGGAGGAAATTAATAATTAGAGTTTTACTGTTGTTAAAATGCATCAGTCAGTAGTGAAGTAACTCTTCACACAAGCAGCAAAGCACAATTCTATGTGAACTAAAGCATTTTTCATTGATTTCACACAAACTACATTCAGTGACCACATTTTCCAAAATTATTAAACTCTTCTCACTCACAAGTGAGCAGCAGCACCACATAACACAATACTACACATTTCCAGCACCTGTTTCAAATTTTAAAGATGTTGGTGAAAACATTCAAATCTAAAAAGATGACAACTGTTCTGCAATTTTACTCATGTAAAATATACAGAAAATATCAGCAGAAAATGTAAAAAAAAAAATCATTTTGGACTTTTAGGGGTTGTCCTGTTCTGATTTTTTTTCTAAAATGTCACAATATATATGATTCTAGGATATTGAAGCAACTGCATTTCTACTTCATTCTTGACACATACTTTTTGTACAGTCAATAAAGTGAAAAAGTTGTTTTCTGATTGATATGTGATAAATCAAATTTCATAGAGAACAGTTTCTTTTTTCTTTAGTGATGCTCTATGTTGTTAGTATTTTTTAAGTCAGTACATTATGAGTGACAGTGTTTACTTTCAAGTGACAATTGTTGTCAGTGTTTGGATGAATGAGGTAACTTTGAACCATGTATGAAGCATTTTGGTGGTTTGAGTGGGTTTTGCAGGTGAGATTAACTGTTTGGCCAAGATGCATGTTTTTAATGCAGACTGTGTGACAAGTTTGGAAAAAATAGCTTCAGTACTGACCAATGTGTATTAAGCGACTATAAATAAAGACACTGAATCAATGAGTCACAAAGTGAAGAACTGAAAATAAATTCATTGATTCATCATTTGGTCTACCAGACCAACTATCCATATCCGTATCGGACAAAGAGAACCTGATTTTATTTAAGACCAGGCAAGACCACATGTTCAGGGATATCACTTTAGTCCATTTATTTCCCAACAAAAAAGGTGGATATTGGTTTTACCATTCTGTGCCCACATGCGTGTTATCCACGTTTGTATACCTGGCCTGTCAATGAGATACCTCAAAAGTGTTTATACCAATTTAGTTGACATTTACAATGGTTAATGACCACTTTCATTCCCTGTGCTATTGAGTAACTGGTGTTACTACAAAAGAAAACTTTTTAAAAATCACTAAAAATTGAGATTTTCAATGGCTTGGATGGATATGTATTCAAACCCTAGTTAGTTTACATGATTACTATGGCTTCAAAACAGCTTTTCATTTCTTTTAGGTGTAAAGCATTTTGGCAATTTTTCATTCTTCTTTCCACAGGTTGCCCTATTTTACTACTCATTAACAACAGGAATTGTTTCACACAACAGCCTTTAATATTTGAAAAATGTTATTCTCATAAATGTCCAGTTAGTCAGCAAGATTACACAAAAAGTAATAAACAGATTTTGATGAAATTTTCAGGTGAGGTGTGAAATGGGACAAGGAACACGTGATTCACTTTTGGTGATGATCCGGATCACCATCTCAGCACTGAGTGTTTTTTTGTGCTGACTAACCAAACTCTACAAGGAGAGCGACATCGGAAGAGAAAACACCACGCTGGAGGGGAAACTGACTGACAACTCGGTTCATGATCTAACACTGCACCATTTCCATGATCTTAGCGAACGTCCAGAACATCCATTACAGTCTGAAACATTACTGTGTGAAAAGGACATTTTTACGTGTCGCCACGGATGCATCTCGGATTCATTCATGTGATTACTCTGTGACTACCAGAGTATTAATGTAAACAGTGAACCTGGAAGTGCATCATGTGGTGGGATGTCATTAAATTCAGGACTGTTTTCTCTGTACTGTTCCGTCTCTCCCGGTCGGAGTGTCACATGGTGCATCTGTACACACATTCATATGCCTGCACCTATCCATTTGTGACAAAATGTTTCAACTTTTAGCCAAATCGAACTTATTGGATCCAGTATGTATTATTTTTGTCATGTTTACCGGTTTCTTCACTTGCTGTTTCCTACAACTTTGCTGGTCCTGCACAGGTACAGTGAGGAGGACAGCACAGGGATCAGATGGAAATCAAATGGAAACCAGTGGGCCAGGCCTGCCTCTGGCCTCGGTGGCCTTGACACAGACACCGACTCCGTGCATGTCCCACATCATCAGATCAAACTCTAAATAGGCTTCATCATGAAAAATTGACCACAGATTTTAAATTTAATCCACCATAGTCTTGCCTGAAAAAAAATCTTAAACCACTATTTTGGGAGCTAAATATAGTAGTACTTCAAAAGGTGGAATTTTGCAGCTGCAAAAAACGCTGCCTGTCATGTGGGTTAAAAGAGCTGCTTTAGCAGAGGTCGGCGCTTTCTGAGTGTTTTCCAGTTTAGTCTTGTTTCGGTTCTAAGTCAAGTTCACTTGGTCATGTCTCGGTCTCAATACACTCTGATTTTGGATGTTCACTTAGGTGGTCAACACTATTAATATCTATAAATTAACTCAATGAATAGTCATTGCAGGTCGTCAACATCAGTCTGTAGTAGTTCTGGATGGGACAAATTTTTACATTGTGAACTTTAATTTTTCCTCAAAGTCAGTATTTATGATTTAGCAATTAGACAATATTTGATAGCAAGAGTTTGCACAGTGTCCTGCCAGTGGAAATGAATCTTCTCTATCTCTGATAAAAATGTATTAAATGGATGAGGAACGCTGCTGATGAAGACATTAAACACTGTAATTTAGAAGTAATTTCTGTGGTTCTTAAATCCACTGAATATTGCAGAATGCTCAGATTTCATGCTTCTTCAACTAAAGATAAAATCCAATCCAGATGACACACGGGAGCTATATATGGGATTGCATACCATGCCACTGTAAATGAAGCATCTAGAGGAATCATTACCTTCAAAACTTCAATCAATAATTCTACATTATACAGTAGAGATCGTCAGTAAGGCAGCTACAGTGAACAGTTGGCTAAAGCTCCAACTGAAAATGTAATGGCTCTTCTAAAATGTACAACTGACACCAAGTTGGTTTATTCCAAATCCAGTCCTCAAGCATGTCCAATATCCTTCACATTAATCAGTGACATGGATAGGATATAGTTTATGAGATGAGTTAGGATGCATTAATCTGATAATTACGACACAGCTGAGATTTAATCAACAGTAAATGCATGATGATTAAAACACATTCAAGTTTTGTATTATTCGAGGCGTGAAATCTGAGTGTGTCTGCTATGAGACAAAACATTTGAGACAGGAATTTACAAATGGATCCAGCTCTGATACCACTGGGAACAACTGACGCTTTCAAGCAGAAAATCTCAGACAAATCACAATTTACCAACTAATGAAACCACTTAAGATTATCCTCCATTCACCAGTGCCCACTGTCCTCACAGCGACATTACTTACACAACCACTGCTTAAACAGCAGCTCTGGCTTAAGACACAATTTCACTGTTTATGTTACATCCCTAAATAAGACAACAGGAGAAAAAACTGTTGAACTGGATGTCACTGAGCATTATCATGCTACTGCATGTTATGATGATTATTTAACATTTTTTCTTTGCATCCTGTTGTTTTCATCCTAGATTCTTTTTACACCTGTTGTTCTTGTTTTAGTGCGTCATCAATGTCCTTTTTGTCTTTTTGTATCTTTTTTGCAGCTTTTGCATTCACTTTCCATCCATCCATCCATTTTCCACCCCTTAATCCTCGCAAGGGTCACGGGGGGGGGTGGATGCTGGAGCTTATCCCAGCTGACTTGGGCGAAGGCAGGGTACACCCTGGATGAGTCGCCAGTTCATCGCAGGGCTTGCATGCGTTATATGTTGTTTTAATCTCACTGCATCTTTTACAGCTTTAGAATAACAAGAATTTTACATTTATTATAACAATTATCAGTAATCGGCACTGATATGGAAATATTTATCATGAGGACATAGTTTGTCCAATTGCACAGCTCTGGCTGTCAGCTTTAAAGATCCAATGAAAAAGAAATCCAGTGTTTTTTCCATAAAACAAAAGCAGTTTTCTCTGTACTTACCCTCTGTGGAGTGTACTTGGGCTAATGTGATGATAAACCAGCAGAAGGTGTGCAGTTTCCACAGGGAGCATGCCATGGCGCCTGATGCTGACGGTCTGCGGTAAGGTTTTGTGTTGGAACTAGGAAGGTTCTGATTAAACAAGTCCAAGCCAACTGGTCCCAGAGATTCTCATCATTGATCCCTTCACCTGGGTAATGAGCAGACAGAGAGAGAGAGGGGGGGGGGGGGGTAGTAGTTCAGTAAAGGAATTTATTCTACATGCAAAGCTCTGTCGCTGTGTGATTTCACAGAGGAATTCACCCCATCACACTCTTATCACAAGGCTCTTGATGCTACATCTACATTCCACTGCAGAAATGTGACAAACCTTAAGCTATGAAATGCTACAACTCCATGCAAGCCATTGAAATCAGCCTAGAAGGTCAATAATCCTGAGGAGGGGAAATCCCTTAATGGCAGCTGAATGCGTCCCATTTCACTGTCAAGGGGAGGGTGGAAAGGCGGAGTGGGACCTGCAATATCATCAAGCAGATAAAGCATGTCCTGTCTAGCGCCAGTGACCCATAACTAAGTGATACTAAACTTATCACAGCTGTGCCATGTTATATTTTCAGTACCTGTGGTCAAAAGCCATGTAATTGTATACCTTTTGACAAGAGTTGGGCAATATTACCAAACTTTTGTCAGTACAAAGATGTTCATATTATCCAGTTTAAAGATTAACTTTTGATCCTGAGTGAAACCAGGCAGTTATTTGTGGGTTTTAAATGAAAGGTGCAACATGATGCAAAAATACATCCAGGGCACAAAAAGACAAACATGAACGTAACTGTACAATATTTTGGTGAGAGCAATCTGTGAAGCACACAGTATTTTCCCTCAATGTGGTTTTTAAGTGAAACATTTTGAAACACCCCCCTCCCCCCCACCACACACACACACACACACACACACATTATCATTTTCAAAATTCCTCCCTTCCTACCTCATCCATCAGTATGTGTTCCTCTGGTACAACTTTGAGTGTTTGAGTGTTTTACTCTGTTTGTGCTACAAAGGTAAATGGCCTCGTCTGGTCATAGATACAGTCGTGGAGGTGTGTAGGGTGAAACCTAATACCTACCAGCGCGCCCAGGCATGTGTTTTATACGGCTAACGGCTCCCTTTTGTCTGTTTGTTTACACTGCTGGGCTAAGCTTAGTCCTCTCACTCCCATGAACCATTAGCACACTCACCATGGGATATGGCATCACTCCGGCAACAAGGCACATAGGACCCCATTAAAAACTGTTTTTTTCATTTCTTCCTTTTTAGTAGATTGAAAAACAACATTCCATTTTTTTGTGTCTACAGTGTGTGATTGTTTGTTAAGATTGAAGGGAATGGATGTTGCACATAATATAGACAACTAACAAGAGCACATAGCTGAAAAGAGTGCAAGGAATTCAGTTTCTCTGTATTGTCAAAGCTGCACAAATCAGCTTCGGCGGGCTCTTCCACACTGGAAGAAGCACAAGCTGAGGTATCTTTGATCTATTCTGTCTGAGTTCTCAGACTGTAATAATTCATCACTGAGAAAACATACGGAGCGCATGCATTAGCCAACAAAGTTATAATTAAGCCTGCCATAATCAGCTCATCTAGTATGACATTATGCCTCACCTGAGACCTCTAATTTTAGAGCCACTTAAACGAGGTTAACAGGAGCACAGCACATACAGACCAAGTCTATTTAGTTTCAATGGAATATTATGCATTTTTGAGATTTAACAAATGAAAGTTGACCATGAAGCCCAAACATACTGAATTTTAATAAAGCAATAAAGGTATTTTAACTGGTCATTGCACGTGGCACGAATTACATTTATCAGGGAAGTGTATAATCAACCTTTCATCCAGGTCTATTCAGTATATTACAAGACCTTAAGCAGATTGTCTGCACTGTACAGTAGTGAGTGAACATACAGTAAAAATAAAACATCGCTGTTATTTGATTCATGTGTTTTTTCACATTAAGATATTGTAAGCTATTAATTTAACGGCACTGAACATACTGGCAGATGCCAGTGATACCTCTCAGCCTCCTTCCACGTCAGGGCTTCAACTACACCGTTGTTATACGTTTGGTGACCCTAGGCCTCTCCATTCATGGGTAATAATACTTGATCTTGACCTCATACACATGATGTGAAAGTTTTGTGACCCTTTCCATTCAAGTTGTCACTTTAACAAACCAAAGTTTGACACTGTTATGAACCAGTTTCCGTAGGTGTGGTTTTTAGCTCAGGGAGTCACTGATTGACATTTCGGAGGATGTGGGCATGGTTTGTGAACTCTCTGTCATCAGCATGAATGGGAATCAGCTGCATATGATGTGAGCTGATAAAGCAGCCCATGTGACGCAGCTGTGGGACAGAAGTCGTGGAGAGTGAGGAAGTCATTAGGGCAGAGAATCTAGAGAGGAAACAGAGCTGAGAGAATCGAACCACATCGACCTACGGACAGAGAATCAAATTTTTAAGCAGCATGCTAACACTTTGTATATATTCACTTTAAAAAACTGAAAACAACCAAGCAACCCAAGAGCGGGTTGGCGGTTCCATCAGAACAAAGTATGCGGACTGACGGTCAGACAGACTCCGTGGGTGTGATTGGCCTGCTCCGTAAGCAGAGGTGTGGGGGTGAGTTTGGCAGACAAACACCTCATCCTCTGATTGGTTAGGGATAAACACATCACACAGGGCTAGTATAGAGCACAACTCAAGCTGTGTACTTCCATGTAGGGTCTGGGGAAGGTTTAGTTATGGAGGGGCTGTCTTGGGAGCTTAGAGAGTTGAAATATAGCTAAGCTAGCTGGGTCCTCCTTGTAACACACCCACCAGCAGGGTGACAACAATACACCTTCAGCCCAGAGGATGAGGGGTAAAAACTGAATAGCCATCAACATCAGCCAAATGACCCAAACAAAGGAAAAATGTCAAGCCACTCCCTTTAAGTCATAACCTGCACAATTCTTTTGTAGAACTTTATTTCTGAGGGCACTGTTGCACGATGTCCAGCGGATGCACACATGGTATTAATTTGACAAGACTCTGTAATTTTCTTCTTGAATTATCACATTCACAAGGTTTCTATAAAAGTTGACCTTAATGTCAAGGTCACTGAAATTTGACCTAGGTAATAGTCGGATGAAATGCAACATGATCATTCCAACAGGTTCCAACAGAAAAACATCAGCTACATATCCGATGTAGGACCACATATGAAAGCAGCCTGGGTTTGGTTTGAAAAAATCGGATTTGTGCTGTTCAGACTGTCATGAAAAAATCAAATATGACTCACATATTGAAAAAGTCGGGATTTTGACTGTGGTCTGAACGTAGCCTTAGAAACTGGCAGAAATGTACAATAACTGCTGAAAAAATCCAGTGGCAGTGTTGGAACAAATGTGGATATAATTTTCATCTGTAGCATATTGTTCAAGGTCCTCCATTATTGATGCGTCCTTGATTAGAATAATTTCACTGACTGAACATGAGACGGATCTAGAATACCAACAATCCTGAGTAGAAGTGCTTTTAGACCCAAAACAAACTTGGTGGATAAAGCCAATGCACTGCCTTTTCCGCCAAGTTACTTTTGGTTATATCTGATCTTTTGCACCATGGTCTCTGTCTGACCACTGTGAGCTAAGTCTGATTAATCAGATTACAATTTATACAACTATTATATCTCTATACATTGAGATTCATTCAAATACATCTTGTACAGATACAAGGTGTTCAGATAAACTTAACTTAAACACTAAGGATTGCAGTGTGAACAACACCTGAGGTTTGAAAATACACTGACCAAACTTCCAATGCAACACTCCCAGGTTCAAGATATTATGAGCGCCCTGAGCCAAATCGTAAATTTGAGTTATGAGACACAGAATGCACCTTAAAAGCTCATAAGGTTTGGCTTTGTTTTGCTGCGTGGGTACGTTGTTCCACTTGACTGCACATCCTTAGAAGTAGGTCATGCTAATGAAATTGAGTAAATCCAACTGACCAATCCTTCTAAAACTTGGTGAATAAATCGCCGTATCAATGGTGATTTTTAGTGTCATTTGCATTGTTTCGGTGCAATGTTTGTCCGAGGCCTGACTAAGTCAAATTCAGTGAGAACAAGGCGTTGGTTTGCTGACTGGTGGAATGACACAAAGGCCTTGGCCGTCCACGTGTCCATCATTTCATGTTTATGGAGGCAGTTTAATAACGACTGACCACGTGCTCCCAGGGCACATGTCACCACCCCCCGGCATATTTGTCTCCTGCATAATGAATTTGCAGTTGTGACTAATTTTTTTTCGCATTTGTAACGCTATTACACTGTACATGTATGTGAATTAAAATTTTATATCTGATACATGTTGTTAATATATATCACTTCAATTGGGTATAATGCGAATAAACTAGAATGTTTTGGAATTATCAGTTAATCATGACAAAGCCTTGTATATAGAACAAAAATCTCAGTTCAAATAAGATATTAACACAGTTCAGAGTCAACACAATTATCAGTAGTAAACAGTTTGTTTACATAGAAAATGAAAAGTTTTTTTTGATGTTTAGTCTAAACAGAACATTTCACAACGCAGATTCACACTGCCTCTACCATTAAGAGTTATTTGTAACATTCATTTCACTGTCAATCAAAAAAAATATTTTATTTCCCAACAATTTCAAGTCTTGTCACTTTTATCAGATGCAGTCCCACTTTGCATCTGGTTCACTTCGTGACCTCTGTGGTGCGTGTGTGGAATCAAATAGTAGTATGTGCTTACATGCCGAGTGCAATTTCAAAGACCGATGCTGCGCCGGCTCGGCTTGTGACCTTGAAGCGAGTAAGATAATCCAGTTCAGGTGTTTACATGACAGTTCCAACAATAATAAAAATCTATTTAAAAAAGACCTGTAGGTCAAATTGTATTACCAGTTTAATATTTTATTCTTAATATATTTCAATGTCATTTTTACCATTAACTACTTAAGGAGCCGGTTAGATGCATGCATATTGATGTGCTTTTATGCCTCTTCGGTGGCAGTTGATTCTGTTTTTTAAATATGTCAACAAAGTCTCAGCCTGAGATAGCAGCGTTGAATCAATATGATTATTCTTCTTTCTGTGTCATCATTGCTTAGTTAAAAAGGCAGCATGCTTAACAGACCTCCTGTGTCAGAATGTGTAGACAGAGACAAGATTTAAACAAAGCTGCCTCCAAGGCAGTTGAGACCCCCCGCCACGACAAGAAAAAAAAAAAAGTAGAATGCCGATCGCAGTACATGGGGACGGGTGTTCTGTAAATCGATGATAACAGTCCTATACTTTAATATATTTAAAATCATGCTGTGAGTGTTTAACATGCTGAGACACCAAAAGCGCAGACTGTAGGGAGACTGGCTGACTACTGTTCCCTCATTAGATGTGCTGAGGTCTCCCCTCTCAGCTGGAGGCTTCTGTTCTTCCTTTCCCCCGCCATGAAACAGAAACTACCAGTGATCATACCTCAACTGTTTTCTTAAATAGCCCTCAACTTGGGTGCATTTTTTTCACTGAAACACTGTGTTTTTCTGGATTTTTTTGGTACATTTTCAGTGGGAATGGACACATGACAAAGTGCATCATCAACATGGCTTCATCTAATTTATGAGACACATAATCATGGCAATGTTTTGTGACTGTTAAGCACAGATTGTTAAAAATCTTAACAGGCATCACACTGTTTTGGCTAAATATAAAGTCATTGCAGGCAGATGTTTAACTACGCTGAGAAATAGAGAAGCCACAGGGGCACAGGCCCACAGGCGTTAAACATATTTGATATAAAGTATTTGCAATGCAACGAAATGCTTTATAATTGACAACTGAGGGAGAAAAAAATGTGAATTGCCAGAGCTCAGTTGGTTTTCTTCAAAATTCGTAACTGGGAGAAAAAGGGAGTTAATAGAAAAGAAGGTAGGTGGGTTGATTGAAAAGGACAGTTTGAAATTTGAATGCGGTGGGGGTCTGGAAACAAGAGGCAGATGTGAGAGAATACCAGGCTCCTCAGACAAAGCTTGTGGTTGTTCCTCTCTAGTTGTTTGAGGGCCAGGGGAGGACAGACGAAGAGTTGGGCCATTCTATACAACGAGGTCTGGACGAATGGAATAGAGAGGAGGATGAAAAAGAAAGAACGTGAATGGGGGAGGGGGTACTCACGTTACAATAAAAGATTGACAGGTTGCAAATCTTGCTTGACCCTTGAATTAGCCTCCAAGCTTTCAACAAACCTCAATAAAGAGCTGGGATGTTAATTGTCATGGAACATTACAGGGACGTAAAGGAAAAGAAATATAGGGGCCATTTCCACTGAAATGGAAATCAACCAACAGACCACCACATGTTGAATGAAGGGGAAACACATTTCGTTTCTATCGGTTTTCCCAACAGCATCCTCATACATGAATTCATACATACCATAAGACTCCTCTTATCTCTGTTTCTTTTAGTCTCTTTGAAGGGAAAACTGAACTACCTGGGGACACAGAGCTCTGTCACAGAACACGCAGGCTCAGCTGTGGAGGAAATATATTCCCAAAAGAGATTGCGTTCTTGCTTTGACAGCATTGAAGATGTACAATTTGCAAGCGTAAATCAGAAAATTCTCACACCAGAGGGGAGAGATTGGACTGGCGATCACATGAGTCTTGAGCCCCACTGAGTCAGATATGATGCAGGCAGAAGAATCACAGGCTGACCCTTCTGCTGGAGGAAATGATTGAGAGCAGCAAAGGTGCCAGAGGAACTGAATGACACCCAACCAAACACAATTTGACTACTGGTGCCCCTAAACACAGGCCACGACCCTGACAGCAGCTCAGCCAGTGGAATACTAGGTCAGACATGCACACTGTGTAACATTACAACTTGACTTCCTTAAGTGGGAGTGGTGGTGTTAGTGGTGGGGGCTTAAGGGCGTACTCTCACGAGAGCCATTTGTCCCATGCTGCACCAAAAGTGCAACTGTCCCCCTTCCTCGCTCCCCCGCTGGTCCACACTCACACTGACTCAGCGCCAAACACGCTGATATGTCTGTGCATGGGAGATCATGTCACGATGCCATATGTACAACGCTACTGATTCTGTGGCTTATGCGTTTTTAGCCTGTTACGATGCTGTTTCCGTAGGCGTAGGTTTTCAGCTCAGGGAAAATAAGTGATGACACACATTTCGGAGGATGTGGGTGTGGTTTGTGAAACTCTCCCTCATCAATGTAAAGAGGTGCAGCTGCGTGGAACGAAGTTCATTTAAACAGCTGTGAATGTGGAAACAGCAAGAGTGGATTCAGAACACAGCTTGATAACACAGTCTCAGAAAACAGACTTGAAACATGGGATTCAGAATTGAAGACTCAGAGATACACGAAGAGAGTTTGACCCACCGAGAGCAGCTCTCAGTGGAAGCAGAGCTGACAGACCTGAGCCATTGTACTGCGGGAAGAAGCATTGAACTTTTAAATCGTACACTGACACTGTTTGTATATATTCACCTTAAAAAACTCTCAACTACATCACCCAGCGTCCCCTAGAACAGGGGTGATCAAGACACCGGAAGGAAGTGTGCGGACCACCAGCTGTGGAACCAGGATATGTGATGGTGAGTTTTGCAAACACACACCTGCTTCCTCCGATAGGATAGGGCAAAATGCAACACCCAGGGCTAGTATGGAACATAAGTCAAGTCGTGAACACACACGTAGGGTTCGATGAGGTTTTAGTTACAGGGGTCTGTCTGGGTAGCTTAGTGAACAGGCTCGGGCCTAAGCATCCGGGAGCTGAAATTATAACATATGTAAGTTAACCGCGAGGTGAACCATAACAGGCCACATACAGATTTCTACTGGATTCCTCAGTTAGGTAAGGTGGCGAGTCAATCAGTACAGTTTCCTTTACCATCAAAAGACACTCAGGAACTGGGGGAAACTCTGACAGGCAGACCCAAAGTCACCATCTCGCGCTTTGGGTCTGCCTGACAGAGTTTCTTCCAGTTTCTGACTTCTTGGTCAACTCTGCATCTCCATTTGGTAAAATGAGGGGCAGAAGCTGAATAATTACGAGTCTCAGGATTTATCGAGGCGGAATGTTTTGTATGCAGAAGTTGGCAAGATCTTAGCATACAGTGACAAATGTGGGCTGGTTTCTATACTTGTTTGATAAATGAGGGCCATTATCACCAAAAGCATATTATCACTAAGTATTTTCAAAGCAAATACAAAATTGTCATTTCACCATATTTAACTTTTACCCATGATGTTAATAGCTACACTGCTTGGCCAAAAAAAAAGGTCACCACCTGAATTTCACTAAGCAAATAAGTACGAGCCTCAGATTGGATCATTTCTGCATGGGTGATTATGTTTCAGCTGGTAACAAGTGATATAAGGATAGTGGGGAACCATCATCTTCGAAGAAA
>JAQQAE010012681.1:0-13067 GCA_029823295.1 Pseudamia nigra | reverse complement strand
AGCTGGGATAGGCTCCAGCACCCCCCCCCCCCCCGACCCTCACGAGGATTAAGGGGTAGAAAATGGATGGATGGAAAATCAAAATGAACAACAATAAACAGAAGTCATATAACGATGAAGAAAACAAAAGTGATTACAAATACTAATAAAATATCCAACAGAACTAGAACAAAATATTCTCAAAATACACATACTGTAGTCCATCAGAAAATTAACTAAATAATTGAATAAATAATGAATTGAAATAAAATAAATAAAACATCTACAATTTTGGTGGTCAAAAAATGAACAAAATAGGCACAAAATGAAACATGGTGATCAAACATTTAGGAACATATACAAGAAAATGAACAGAATATAAACAACTTAAGAAAGCTGACTAAAAAACAAAGAAAACATCCAAGGAAATAAACAAAACGCACATGATTCAACAGAAAACGAACACAGTAATCAAGAAAATGAACAAAATATTCATGAAACACACAACTCAAAAAAGAGCAAAACAACCAGGAAAATGAACAAAATATCCACAAAATGGAAACACAGTGATTAAAAATTGAGGAAAATCTTCACAAAACGTACATAGCTCAACAGAAAATGAGCAAAATATTGATTAAAAACTAATAAAATAACGAACAAAACACACAAACATTAACAAACATCTTATTTTGGGTTCTTAGTTTAAGTTTGTTAAAGGTAGATTTACTGCACAAACCATCATGGTGTTTGTTTAAGGAGCTGAACTGACAAGAAAACCCTCATATTTCCGTCCCCTAATGCGTTGAATGCACACGTTTATTCACATCGTCCAGTGTGTAATAACTCAGCAGGGTGCGTTTGTGGGACTGCATCCTTTCTCACGTCCTCTTGACTCGACTTGACACACACACACACAGTCATTCAAACTCGGAGACATAATCTTTACTCTGTGTCAGAAGGAAAACACACACACCTCACCCCTCAGCGCGCACACACACTGCACACAGCCATCTTTCATACACACCACAGAACACAGAGTTTACGACGCCTCACACAGTGCCTTCCAAGCATCCACCATGTCCACCGTGTACACAAACAACATGTACTGTATGCACACATACACAAAAGACTTCCTCTGAGAACACACAAAATCCAAATAAAAAGGAAATTAAATGTGAGCACACATGGCCAGAGGCATTTCTTTTTCATTTTTCTCTTGACACCAGCACTTTATATCTCATGCTATCTGACAGAGTGTCATCTCTCTCTCTCTCTCGGTCTATGACTGGTCTTTTTGTCGGTCTCACCACAGGAAAACACAACCAGGCTCCAGTTCTACCTATTTTAAACATTTCATTTTGTCTTTGTGCTTTCAATACACTGTGATATACTGCTAAATTTAACTGAGTTTAACCCAAATGTTGTTTGTTGAAGCCTGTTTTTCCTCCCCATTTCTACAGCCATGTTTCCAAAAACATTGAGCCTCTGTGTAAAATGCAAATAGAAAGATAATGGGCTGCTCTGCAAAACAATGAAACCCCATATGTCACAATTTGAAAGTTTTTTGCAAGTCATGGCGGTCATTTCTTTGGGCCGAGTTAACAGCACTCAGTTCAAAAACCAACTTCTGTGGCATGGCATGAGTAACCTGCACATTCCTGAAAACAATATATTCAGGTTTCAGTACAATCAGGTACTGTATCTGTTTTTCAGCTAAGGTATATTTCAGCAAAAAAATCCCAAACTATATTCTCCACATAATAAGACAGCATGGCTGTAGAACAAAGTTGTACACACTAGTAAAGTACAGTGCATCAGCAGACTGCATTTTCTCTGGGCCTGAGCTTATTAAAGATGCACTAAGTGAATAACTGTCCAGCAGCCAGTTCAAACTTTTTTTACAAATACTTTTCCACCAGTGTAAAGACGAGAGGGACCATTCAGTTTGTCAGCACTCAGGTCGAAAGCCTTTATCTGTGATGGTAATGCAGGTGCATTAGTGCATGCTGTTATTACCTACATATGCATAAAGAAAACATTAAAAGGTGCAGTCGACCATGCTGTCACACTAGTTAGTAGCTTATGGTTTGTCGCAGTCCAAGGTACATGATTAGACAGTAGATTTGCTAGTCAACACAGCTTGCAACCTCATAGGTGCACCAGTTCACGCACTCATGGAGCCGAAAGGAGTAGCTACTGTGGGGCTAGCAACAGTAGCTAACATAACCACAGGATGACCAAGGAAAGACAGTCTGCATTTCAGATTCCATCAACATCTGGTACAGATAAGTAGAGAACAGACATATTAGCTTGACAACTGTGAGGCTGTAAGCCAAGTTGACTAGCAGGTCACCTGTTTAATCATTTATTTACAGTGGTCCCTCACTTATCGCAGGGGTTACGTTCTAAAAATAACCCGCAATAGGCGAAATCCGTGAAGTAGTCAACTTAATTTTATTACAAACATTATATTTGTTTTAAGGCTGAAAAACCCCTCACCACGCACTTTATACACTATTCTCAGACAGACATTAACATTTTCTCACATTTCTCTCTTATTTAAACACTCTCAAAATTCAAACCTTTGTAGATTTAAATAAAAAATAAGTACAGTATTATAGATATATTATAGCTTTGGCTTCGTCCTGCATTATAAAGGTGCGAGAGGGCTTTCATTTCCAAAATAAGCCTGTTTCATCCATATTAAAAAGTTGTTCAAGTTTATATCCCCCTTCCTCGATGATTGCTTTAAATTTGTTGTTCCTGTATGCCTCTGCTCCAGCGGTATCCGCAGAGGTGGCCTCTCCGTGCAGAGAAACACTTTTATGTCCAAAGCGTTTCTGAAATTTGTCAAACCAGTCCTTGCTGGCATTAAATGGGCTCGGTCACACTGCTAGCGATTGAATATTTGTGTAAGTTTGGCTAGCTGAACGCATTCTGTACTGTACAGGAGACACAGCACGGAGGAGATTGAGTGACAATGGCCTACAGTCCCTTAGCCAATCAGGACGCAGAACACAATGCGTGTTCATACACTGTAAAAAAAAAACCATGAAAACTGCACTAAAAAAATGCGCGAAACAGCGAGGCCGCGAAAGGTGAACTGCGTTATAGCGAGGGACCGCTGAATATTGAACGATCAGCTACTGTCTTGTTTGCCAGCATCACAGACAGCACCTTTAATACTGCATAATACTGTATGTACAAGTTTTGGAGCAACATCTGCTGCCATGCAAATTACATGTTTTTCAGGGACTACACCAGCTTGGGTCCACAGTAAAAGAGTCTGGGTGCCAAACTGGCCTCATGCAGTCTAAACTAAGAAATGTAAATACAATAAACCAGAGCCCAAATTATTGAGCACCTAAAACTGCAGATCAAGCAAGAATGGTACAGCAACTTGACTCACCACTTCCCAAATGCTTACAAAGTGTAGTTTAAAGAATAGATGATACAAAATAAGTGGTGAATCGGATCCTGGGTCAACCTTTTTGAAATGTGGTCAAAATGAGCACTGAATCTTAAAAGCATCAGTGTGCTCAGTTTCAGCATTTGTTATGTTTTGCTCATCATCCCGTTCTGTTTTTACTTACATACTGTACACAGCAGCTCTACTTTCTTGGGGCCATACTTTTAACTGTCCTTCTGTTCTGTTGCATCACAGCTCAAAACAGAACATGGTGTGTTTATTATACAAAGAAGTAAACCCCATTCAGCAGAGCTAAAGGCCCTGTAATTAAATGCTTGGTTGGTCCTTTATAGATGTTCACTTTGTTGTACTGTAGATGTGTGTGTCTGTGTGTGAGTAAATTCGCTCTTTTCCCTGTTCCCAATCCATTAAACAGCAGGGCCCTTCAGGGTTGACAAAATATGGATGAAAGGGGGCTTTCTGACTGACGGCGTAGGAACCATCTGAGGATTGAACCCATGACCCGGTGGGTGCTGGATATAAAGTCAGACACAGTGAACTCGTGCCCTTACAGCAGCCCGAATATCAGAAACTGTGACCAGTTAAATGATGGAAAAATGCTTAAAGGCCCCAGAAGACCTAATGGGATTGTGGTGGAGGACTGTAATTACAAGAGTGTTTGTGTGTGCGTCTGTGAGTGCCACTACTGTATGTGTAAAAGTGTAATTATGAAGTCTCACTCTGAGGAGTTGGGGGCTGGGGGTGATTTCTGATTTCCCTTGGTGCAAAGTGAAACATTTCTGTGGTACAGGCTCACCACCCCATCCCCACCACACACATGGCTACTGTATGTGATGTGCATGCACTGTAATAGGAGGAACTGAAGCTTGATCGTGTGTTTTTAAAATTATTTTGGTCTATGTTTGTTTCCTGAACATGAACGGCGGTTGGCAACCTTTACAATGCAAAGAGCCGTTTTTGGACAGAAGGAAGAAAAAAGTGTCTAGAGCCACAAAAAAAAATTCAAACCTCATGTACTACATGAAATATGACACATTTTTTCCAGCTGGCAACATCTTAACACCTATTTCTTATTACTGAATTATTATATTGATTGACTAATCTTGTTATTAATTTTAACATTTTGTTGATTAAAAAAAAATTTTCCTTGGTTATTTTTGCTCCATTTTGTTCATTTTTTTTCCTTTTTGTCTCATTTTGCAGATAGTTTTGGTCAAGTTTTTGTTTTTGTTCTATTTTGTAAATTTTTATTCATTTCCTTGATGATTTTTGTGAGCTGTTGTGGAGTATTTCACGCCTTACTTCTGTCTATTTTTTGTTCATTTGCTCATCTATGTTCATTATCTTGACTATTTTGTTTCTTTTTCTGTAACTTTTTGTTTTTTTTTTAATTCATTTTCATTCTTTTTCAGTCTTTTTATGGTTTTTTTGTTTATTGTCCTGATTATTTTAGGTTTGTCGGGTTTGTCTTATTCTGGTGAGATTTGTAATTAGGTTTAATTATTTTGCTTATTTTTATTCAATTTTGATCATATCATGTAGATATTGATTAATCTTAACCATTTTTGGATTATTTTCTTCATTTTGTAGATTATTTTTATCAGATTTTCTTGATTTTCATTCATTTTACAGTTCCTTTAACTTTTCAGTAAATTAACTAGTACTTATTTTGCTCTTTTTGATTTACTACATGTTATTTGTTAATTTTTAGCCATTTTCATTCATTTAATACGTTATTTTAGTCTTTTATTTTTTGCTCATGGACAAAATTTGGATAAGTCATCAAGAAGAAGGAACAAAATTTAAAAAAAAAAAACGCTGTACAACCCATTTTGGGTCTTGACCCTGACAGTTTTAATTGATGGCTTGGCAACACATTTCTACAGTTGGATAATGTAAGAATGTTTTAGAGTCACTGTGGAGGAGCTAAAGAAGTTGTTTTTTTTGGCAGTGAGAATCCACAGTGAAGAGGTGTAAGGAGATGTGTAGCTATTTCCTTCTTAACTTCCCTCTTAATAGTCTCTGCCTAAAAGGCTTCAATACCAATCAACTAATGGACTACATGGAGCTTGGCTCGGGTTATTATGTGTGTGTCTGTGTGTGTGTGTTGACGTGTGTGTTAACAGCGCCATGTTTCCACCTGTGTTAAGAGACGAAGCAAGTTGACACCAGGAACACTGCAGGGTGAACAGATGCTCACCTTTCCACACCTCCACTCTTGCAGCATTCACACACAAACACACACATGGATTGGGTTTTCATGCATTTAACATGGCTTCCATCACTTTTGTGGGGAATTAGCCCATCACTGTGACACATTATTACCCCTCACATTTAATGATTAATGTTGTAAGGCACAGCTTTTTGTCCCTACAACGTAACATGCAATCAACAGACCGACTGCATGTCCCCGCGCTGCAAGAAAACTAGGATTGCAGGCATTCCAGTTCTAGTTTGGCACTATATGCCAAAACTGTTTTTGAAATTCTATGATGATATAGCTTTGACCTTTTGACAGCAAAAACATAATCCGATGTGCTCGTCCCAAGGTCAGTCCACATGCCAAAGTTGATGAACAAAACTTTATTTGTGTCTGAATAAGATCCTTTGGTGACTCCAGTGTGAACAGTCTACGGCTCTGAAGCGACTCAGAAGACCTGATGTCACATGCAGCATACTCCTTACTGGTTGGTGGCCGTAATGCACCAATAAATTCATATCTGATTTAGGATCACATATGAAAGCGGCCTGGGTCTGGTTTGAAAAAATCGGATTTGTGCTGTTCAGACTGCCATGAAAAAATCAGATATGGGTCACATACGGTGAAAAAGTCAGATTTTTTTCTGCCGTGTTAATGTAGCCCTAGTGACCTTGACCTTTTTATCCTTTGCTTGTTTTTCAGTTTCAGCTTTATGACCTAGTGACCTTTGACCCTTTCAATCAATCAATCAACATTATTTTTTTATCTTTACGTATATTTCTTTACCTTTGACAGGTACTATCCCCAAAGTACTGTATATCTCGTAGTGAACTTTGCTTCATTTGTTTGCGAGTTAGTGTAGGCACAGACAGATGGGCGGACAGATGGATGGATGGATGGATGGACAGGTGAATAGACAGAGAGATGGCACCGACTACCCACTCCTTAACCTCATTGGCATGGATAAAAATGAACTACAGGCATGAATACCCACAAGCAAGAAAAACTCTCCTACTGAAAACGTACTTGATGTGACATTGACGTTTAATGAATTTAGAGTGGATACAGTTTTGATTTCAACACTCCAGCTTTTCTGAACGACAACACTGCGAAGAGGGAGATGATATAATCGGTACAACCGCTGCTTTCTGGATGCATATTCTAACATTTCACTGCACAATAGAAACTGAAGAATAAGTTAAGGTCATGGGAAGAAAACGTCTATTTGAGCCTGTGGGGCCTGTGTCTACCCGCGCACTGAATTATTCAAATGTCCACATGGTGTATGTCCTCCGTGTGTATGTGTGTGGAAACCGTTATAAAATAATAAAACACCACTCCACCCATCTCCTCCGATTTTGTCACACGACGACATTCTTTGGGGAGCTAAGCTGTCTGCGGCAGAGGAAACCAATGCTGATGGTGTGTGTGACGCAGTTAAATCCATATGAATAAATGACCGCTTTGGCTATTGCTGGGTTCATTACTGTTCTTTTTTTCATTCATTTATTTGAGTATTTTGTTCTTTTTTTTGTACATTTTCTTGATGCATTTGGTCACTCTGGGCATAATTTTGTTCTTTTCTGTTCAATTAGGTTTAATTTTTGTAAATGATTTTTTTCTTTTCATTTTGTCAATTTAGTGCTTATTTTGACAGCAAATGGTGTCATTCCCAATAGTAAATGAAAATGAATAAAGCAAGTTCAATTTTTCATTCTTCTACCGTATATGTTTTATACATAAACATATTGTGAATTCATTTACAGTGAAAAATGTAATTGTGTCAGCTTGTGATAAATTTCTGGTTCCATTTTGTTAACTTTGTTGCGTATATTGGTCATTTATCATTAGTTTTATTTTGTTAGCTTGTTTTGTTCATTTTCTTGATTTTTTAAAATTCATTTTATTGATTATTTCCTTAATTTTGGGATGCTTTTGTTCTTCATTCCTTAAATTTGGTAAATTTCTTTTCATTTTTTTGTTTTTTGTCAATTATTTTTGTTATTTCTGGGTTGATTTGCTTTGTTCCTTTTTTAAAAAAAATAATTTTGATGACAATTTTGTTCATTTTGTAATATATTTCCTTATTTTTGCTCAGTTTTGTGTTTTTTCATTTTGTTGATTATTTTCTTAATTTTGGGAATAATTGTTTTCCATTTTACTTAAGTTTTGTGCATTTTATTGTTTCTTTATTCACTTTCTTGATCGTTTTATTCATTTTCTTGGTTATTATTTTTCATCTTTCCTTTTTATCATTTTGTTGAAAATGAAAAAAATGAAAATGAAAAAAATTTTGTTTCATTTTTTTCACTTCATTGATCATTTTGTACGTTTTCGGGATAATTTGGTTCTATTTTTCTTAAATTTGGTTCATCTTCTTGATTTCTTTTTCATTTTGTTGACTCATTTTGTGGGCTTTTCATATTGTGGATGCATTTATAGTTAAAAAATGTCTTTGCACACATCTGTCATTGTTAAGTTTCATTTTTTCTCCTATCTTTGATCATTCCAATGCCTATTTTAATCATTTTTCCCTTCTATTTCTGCTCATTTTATTCGTTGTTGTCCTCCTTCGTGGACGCCAACAGAAAGGCACAACTTGACGAGTTAACAGAAAACAGAAAATGAAATGCTTAAAGTTCACAGGGGGACCCAGAGATGTCTAAACCTGCGTATTGAAATAAAACGACACACGACATCCCTCTACTATGACCCTTTTGTCTTTTTTCCATCATTCCCTCTCAGCTTTTTCTTCCTCCTCTTTGTCCTTTGACCTCACCCTTCCTTCCTCCTGTCTTTTCCTCACCTCGCGGCCTTTATTTCCTCTGTGCTCTCTTTTTATTTTTTTATCTCCTGACATCCATCCGGGCCGTGTGTTGTTGAGACCTGGGATTTGTGGTCAACACCCTGGTCTGCTTTTCTCATTATTCCTTCTCTCCTCTGTGGTTCTGTTCATCTGTCCATTCCTCTTCTCTTTTTCTTCCCGGTTCCCCTGTGAACACTTGTGACCCGCCTTCTGCTTCTTTCCTTCACTTACTTGTTCCCCTATGAACCCAGATTTTCTCCTTCTGGTGTCCACCTTCTTTTCTTTATTTTTTCCTTTTCTCCTTTTGCACACCCTTTCTTCCTTCTTTCCATCCTTCCTTTCATCCTGTTTTCCTTAACTTTTTTCATCCTTCCTTCCTATCATCTTTCTTTCCTTTGCTCTTTAAGTCATTTTGTGTTTCCTTCTGTCCTCCTGAGATCTTTTTGCCCACACTTCCTTCTGTCCATCCTCCTTTCTTTCATCTTTACTTTCCTTTCTTACACTCATGTATCCTCCCTTCCCTTATGACATTATTTTGTGTTTTCTTTCTTCCTGTCCTCCTTTAGTCTTTTTTCATCCTTCCTTCTTATCACCTTTCCTTCCTTTCCTCTTTTAGTCCTTTTGTCCACAATTCTGTCCTTTTTTCCTTCCTTCCTTCCTTCCTTCTTTCCTTCCTTCCTTGCTTTTATCCTTCATTTGTCCTTTGTTTCAACCTTCCTTTCTTTCTTACATTCCTCTTTTAATCCTTTTGGCCAAAATTCTTTCTTCCATGTTTTACTTTTTTTAATCCATCCTTTTTTCCTTCCTTCCTCCCTCCCTTCCTTCCTTCCTTTTTCATCCTTGTTTAATTCTATTCTTCCTTTTGTCTTTTTTCTTCTTTCATTCAATTCAGCCTTCTTTCCTTTCTTTCCTCCTTCTATCCTTTTGCCTTTCCTTCCTTTCATCCTTTAATCCTTTCATCCTTCCTTCCTTTCTTTATTACCACCTTCCTTCATTCCTTGCTGTCAGCTATTGATCCTTCCTCCCTTCCTGCCTTAAATTTCTCCATTCCATCCATCGTTCCTCCCTTCTTTACTTTCTTTTTCTTACTCTCCCCCTGCTCCCTCTTTTTCTCTCCCTCTAATTCCAACCAGGTCTCCCCCTCCATCCCTCTGTCTATTCAGCCTCTCTGTGTCAGATTAAGGTGGGAATAGGAGCTTGTGGCCTTGGCTCAGCTCCAGTGTGTAATGGCCACCGACAGCTCTGCCTGCAGCGATTCAGGAAGGCTACGTAATGACATTTGTACCACATCGAGCTTCAGTGTACCTTTGCAGAGCCATGTCTCCAACTCCTCCAGACAAAAACCTCAAACTGAGACAACATCATTTCTCAACTGGACACCTCAGGTTGCTGAAAATCACTGCTATTCTTTCATCCCGAGGGTAACCTCCCATAACCAGGCCTAAGGCAAATTGTTTGCACTAAATCAGAGTTTTTTAAGTTACACAGATAGGATGAATGTATTTCCTCTTACTGCATATTGTGAGCAGTTAAACAGTTTGACATGACACAAGCTGATCTTTCAGAGAAATGGAAAGCGAGAAGCAAATCCAAAATAAAGCTATAAATACAAAATATTCAAGGGTGAAACTGTAGATTTTCCCAGTAAAGACACAACATAGTTCTTTTTCTGCAGAGATTACAAGCTTCGAGACTTATGTAGCTCTTACTTTGTCTTCTTCTTTCCACTTTCTTCCGATGCCAGTTTTCATTTAGTAGGCTATGTGTATCTAATAGCTCTTGTTTGTTCCATTCCTGTTACTTCCTTCTGATTTTGTTCTTTTTTTCCTTCTTTCTTTCTGCTATCTTCTCTAGTCCATCCTTCCTTCCCTTCCTCCATCTTTCCTCCATCTTTCCTTTCATCCATATTTCCTATTTTTCTTGTCTTTCCTTCCTTCCTATTTTCCTTCCTTCCTTCATTCATTCATTCATTTATTGCATCTTCCTTTCATCAGTCCTTCTTTACTTTATTCCTTCCTGCTTTCCTTTCTCCTGTCCACTCTTCCTGATTTTCTTCATTCTTTCTTTTTCTTCTTCTTGCCTTTATCATCTCCTGTCCTTCCTTTCCTTCCTTCCTTTGAAATCTTTCCTATCTTCCTTCCTCTTTCATCTTTTTCTCTTTTTCATCTTTCCTTTCTTCCTTGCTTCTTTTCTTTCTTGTTCTTTCTTTCCTTCCTTCTTCCAACCAAAACAAGTTTCTTCTTCTATCATCACTTTGCTCACTTTGTTTCCTTTCCCTCTGTTGCTCGTTTTCATTTAGTATCTGTCAGTTCAGACCAATCCGTGCGACTTCTCCCTTCACTCAAAAATGTTTCTGCGAGTTAACGTGTATTCCATATGTTCCTTCCATCTGCTTCACAACAGGCCTTTAATGACATTATCAAACACATTACAGATCACACAAATCATGTTGATGTTGTGTGACAGTGGCGCCGCCCCTGTGGGCTGCTCCCAGATGTTACAAGCCTGAATGTGTGTCGTTTTGCTGTATTAGTGCACAGGTGAAGCAAATGTTAACACACTATACATGAAACTGGTTTGAACAGGCACATCTGGGCCTGTCGCTGTAGCCATAAAGCACAAAAAGTCATTTGTTGGGGAGGCATAAACTTGTCTGTTTCATGATGACTTTTTCAGAAACATATCAGGGCGGGGGAGAATAAATGAGTGTGAAGGCAGGAAAAACAGGTTCGGGGAAAGGGGTGAATGGCGGATGTGAATGGAGTGAGTGAGGAGACAATAGGGAGGAACTGATGGATGAAGAGATTTGGAGAGAAGTAGCGAAGGGGTTAGTAAATGAAAATGTCAAGAGGGAGAGACGGATGGATCGTCAGACAGTTCAAACCGGGTTCAGTGACTTAGACATTAAAATAAGCGGAGGATTTCTGAACCGTCTTGTAATAACAGATACAGCTGGGCGATAAAACAATAGCCATCTTTGTCATCCTAGATGTACAGTATGTTGTGATTATTATTGGAGCAAATTTTTTTATTCCATGTTACAGTGTGTCTTCTATTACCAATATATTTGCATTTTTAACGGTGCTTATTTTGCTCTTTCTTCTGTAAATTGGTACAGTATAAATTAGCTTTTCTTTATTAAAAACAGCACATTCGGCTTGCATTGATATTGTATAATGCAGCTCTGATGTGTGTATTATGTGGTGGGTAGTA
Source organism: Pseudamia nigra (assembly GCA_029823295.1). Taxonomy (NCBI): domain Eukaryota; kingdom Metazoa; phylum Chordata; class Actinopteri; order Kurtiformes; family Apogonidae; genus Pseudamia; species Pseudamia nigra. The sequence goes on along the minus strand of JAQQAE010012681.1, from coordinate 1,439 downwards.
CTCAAGTACATCTACGCAGCTGCATGTACTTGAGTAATATTTTCCAAAATATGTACTTCTGAGGGTTGTTCTTTTTCCAAAGCCTTTTAATGTTTACCTATGTGATGAAAAAATATACTTCTACTTTTGTTACATTTGGCTATAACTCAATGAGTAGGAGAAAAATGAACAAAGAAAAGAGAAAACAAATCAACACACGCAGGAGAGCCAACAAAGGAACAAAAAAATTAACAAAACAATCAAGTGAACTAACAAAAAAGGTACAAAATAAACACATATCAATGACAAAATAACTTAAAAATGAATCCAAAATGAACAAAATACACAATAAAATGAGGAGAAGTAAAGAAAAATAACAGAGTGAATTAGTAAATAAAAATGTAAAATATATCCAGTGTGATTGATAAAAAGTCAAACAATCAAAACAATCAAGTAAATGAACAGAAATACTGAAAATAACCAATAAAAATGGAGCAAACACAACAAAATGTACAATAAAATTCCACATCACTTCATGAGTATTTTTTTTCATGATTTGGCTTTTTTACTTCTGCTTCTACTTTGAGTCATTAAATGATGAAGTAACGGTACTTTTACTTCAGTACTGTTTGTATTTACTCCGCCCACCACTGCTCGTTCACACCAAACACATTTATGGGAAAGAACATAATGCACCCTTTGCAACTGTTCAAATGTTTGCTTCAAATGCACATTATATTTGATAGAAGCACCGCTATTTTCATCTTTTCCATCATTTCATCTTGTGTTTTTCACAACATTTTTTGGTACGTCGCTATTGTCTTTTAGTGACATTTTTGTCTTTTTGCATTTTTGAAGTAATTCCATCTTGTTTCATCCTAATGTGTCTGTTCCATTGTTTTCATCCTTTACCTTTTTTAGCTCATTGATTTTTTTCATTTGTCTTATTTGGTCCCTTTTCCATATTTTCCAGCATTTTTGTATTGTTTGTAATTTAAAATGGAAAACAGTCTGGTTTCATGAACATTTATGTTGATATTTATTAACTCTATGGACTATGACTCCATTAACCATTCTCTTGTCTGCCTTTCATGCATATTTAAGTTCAGACTGAAAAAAAACAATGTGTGAGATGCTTTTAACTACAGACATGGATAAAATTGTTGGTACCCTCTCTAAATGACAGAAAAACCCACAATAGTCACAGAAATAACTTCAATCTGACAAAAGTAATAATAAATAAAAATTTGATGAAAATTAACCAATGACAATCAGACATTGCTTTTGAATTGTAGTTCAACAGAATTATTTTTAAAAACCAACTCACAAAACAGGCCTGGACAAAAATGATGGTACCCCTAGAAAAGACTGAAAATAATTTGACAATAAGGACATGTTCAACCAAGGTGTGTCCTCTAATTAACATCACAGGTGTCTTCAAACTTGTAATCAGTCAGTCG
>JAQQAE010012680.1:0-13067 GCA_029823295.1 Pseudamia nigra | reverse complement strand
GCGGGTTTTCTCTCTGACAGAGAGAAAACCCGCAAACACACAGCACTTCAGAGTCACACCGCCAGCGATCGAGCACCCATGCAAGTCTGGGGAGCTGAACGCACTGCACTGCACAGTACAGGAGACGCAACACGGAGGATATCAACTGACAATGTTAGCCAACCAGGACGCAGAACACAATGCGCGGGTTCTCCTTTAGCCAATCAGGACACAAAACACAATGCACGTTCATACACTGTAAGAAAGAAAGACATGAAAATTGCACTAAAAAATATCTGCGAAACAGCAAGGCCGAAAAAGGTGAACCGTGATATAGCGAGGGACCACTGTATAGTCGAGACAAAAATTGCATGTTTCAGTATATATTTTATTTGGCCTCAAGGGGTCAAGCAAACTTTGTCCCAGATTCTTTCATGGCCTGTGTGCATCTAGATGAAGGACACAGCTGTTGCAGCAACAAATTCACTGCCAAAGCCTGAAGCAGTGAAAGTAGACTTGACCAGTTTGATTCCTGCCAGGTCTAACAAGAGTATGGTGCGTATTTTCTTAGATAAAGATATTCTCCCATGCTTCAAAAATTCTCATGAATTCTACATATGTTTTGGTGTTGTATCTCTCTGATTTATGTCTTGTTGCTCTTGTGTTTCACAGGATCAGAAGAAAAATGTTCCTCCTCCTGCTGTGAAGACAAGAACAAGCCAGCTAAAACTGGATGGCAGTGCTGTACCAGATATTCTCACTTGTATGCTTAAAGACACAACATCAGAGCATAAAACACACCTCTTTGATCTGAAATGCAAGATTTGTACAGGTAAATTAGAAAGACGTCTGACAATTTTTGTGCACTGTTGTAATGTTTAGCGGACATTATTCTCTCTCACTCTTAGCTGTCTAAAGTAGAATTGGATTTATTTATTAATTAAAGGACACGTTTTTTTATTAAAGGTCAAATTCCAGCTGAAGATGTGGAAGAACCTGCACAGAAAAAGCAGAAGGTTTCCGAAATAAAAGATAAACGTGAACCTTATTGGAAAAACTCTAAAGGAGATGACTCGCCGCCACTCCGGGCACCTCCTGACTCACCTGACTTGGATTCCCCAACATCTGTGATGGATACATCTTTGCATCTTGTCGGTGACTGTCCATTGACCATAGTAGAATCCCCTGCTTCCCCTATTATGGAGTCTCCAGCTTCACCCACTGTAGAGTCTCCTGCCTCCCCTGTAATGGAATCCCCTGCCTCTCCAACTTCAGACACTTCTCAAACTACTATACCATTGAGACCACATATACCAGTGATTCCAGCTATTTCCACCGTAACCATCACCAGACGTGATCCTCGTACTGCAGCCAACAGGTTCTCTAGTTTGATGAGACGAACTCCTGGACTGAGTAATACAACACAGAACAAATCAACCTCACCCTCAGCATCACCTGTTTCGCTTCCACCAACAAGCACATTACCCAAATCAATCTTAATGAAGCCATCTTCCTCAGCAGATCCCAGACTTTATGGAGTATCCTCAAGGTAATGAAAAGAATGAGTGTGAAATAATTAATCTGTATTAGGTGAAGTTGTTAATATTTTGTAAATGTGTTTTTATATCAGGACTGTGACTTCTGAAACCCCTCCTGATGGTGACACAGCTCAGTTCCTTGCGAAGCAAGATATACTGTGGAAAGGCTTCCTAAACATGCTCACTGTAGCCAAGTTTGTGACTAAAGGATATCTTGTTTCAGGATCTGCAGAAAGTCTTAAAGCGGTATAATACTCAATAATGATAACCTTTCTGTACAGCTGTATCAAAATGATGCCATTGTTGGTAGACTTTCAGGAAAATACATAAACAACTATTATTTTTCTTTTGTGTAGGATCTACCAGATACAATACAAATTGGAGGGCGGATCCTTCCTCAAACTGTTTGGGACTATATTGCAAAACTAAAGACCTCTGTTACAAAGGTGGGTGGTGTAAGCTTTTTTTTTTCATTTTGTGCCTTGTACAGTATCGAAAGTGTATCAAAGCATGCCTTGTTACTCATTTGTATTTTGTTTTCATTCATCAGGAGTTGTGTGTAATCCGGTTTCACCCTGCAACAGAAGAAGAAGAGGTGGCCTATGTCTCCCTATTCTCATATTTTAGCAGCAGAGGACGTTTTGGTGTTATCGCCAATAACAGCCGGTCCATTAAAGATGTATACCTTGTACCACTCAGTGCAAAGGAAGCAGTCCCATCCATACTTCAACCTCTTGATGGACCAGGTAGGATAGTCCTTCAACATAATTGTTAATGGTATTACAGATACTTGACTGGAGCAACCACCCGCAACCCCAGATTAGAAGTTCAGATAGTATGGAAAATAGCAAATAAAAAATAATTGTGCCTTTTTTATTTACTTTGACATCTATTTCAGTCTAAACAGTACAAGCACAACATACACTGAACAAAAAATAGAAACACAACACTTGTTTTCGCTCCTATTTTTCATGAGCTGAACTCAAAGAAGACTTTTTCTATATACACAAAAGGTCAATTTCTGTCAAATTTTGTTCACAAATTTTTCTGAATCTGTGTTAGTGAGCACTTCTCCTTTGCTAAGTTAATCCATCCACCTCACAGGTGTGGCATATCAAGATGCTGATTAGACAGCATGATTATTGCACAGGTGTGCCTTAGGCTGGCCAAAATGAAAGGCAACTCTAAAATGTGCAGTTATATCACACAACACAATGCCACAAATGTTGCAAATTTTGAGGGTGTGTGCAATTGACATGCTGACTGCAGGAATGTCCACCAACATGCAATATGCTCAATGGGTGACATGACCGGTGAGTATACTGGCCATGCAAGGACTGGGATGTTTTCAGCTGCTAGGAATTGTGTACAGATCATTACAACATGACGCCCTGCATCATCATGGTACAATGTGAGGTGATGAATGGCACAACTATGGGCCTCAGGCTCTCACCATGGTATCTCTCGCCATGGTATCCATGGCATTCAAAATGCCATCAATGCAATGCACCTGGGTTCATTGTCCATAACATACACCTGCCCATACCACAACCCCACTGCCACCATGGGCCACTTGTTTCACAACATTGACATCAGCAAACTGCTCACCCACACAACGCCATGCACCCTGTCTGGAACCTGACCAGTGAAAACCGAGATTCATCCGTGAAGAGAACACCTCTCCAACGTGCCAGACACCATCGTATGTGAGCATTTGCCCACTCAAGTCAGTTGCGAAGACGACTCTGATGAGGGCGACGAGCATGCAGATTAACTACAATGAGATGACAGTTTGTGCAGAAATTCTTTGGTTATGCAAACTGATTGTTGCAGCAGCTGTCTGGGTGGCTGGTCTCAGACAGTATTGGAGGTGAAGATGCTGGATGTGGAAGTCCTGGGCTGGTGTGGTTACACATGTTCTGCGGTTGTGAGGCCAGTTAGATGTACTGCCAAAATTTCTGAAACACCTTTGGAGACGGCTTATGATAGAGAAATGAACATTCACTTAATGGGCAACAGCTCTGGTGGACATTCCTGCAGTCAAAAGGACAATTGCAAATGCCAGTCACTCCCTCAAAATTTGCAACATCTGTGGCATTGTGTTGTGTAATAAACTGCACATTTTAGAGTGGCCTTTCATTGTGGCCAGCGTAAGGCACACCTGTGCGATAATCATGCTGCCTAATCAGCATCTTGATATGCCACACCTCTGCTGTGGCTGAATTATCTCACTGATACAGATTCAGACAAATTTGTGAACAATATGTGAGAGAAATGGACTTTTTGTGTACATAGAAAAAGTCTTCGCTCTTTGAGTTCACCTCATGAAAAATGGGAGCAAAAACAAACGTGTTGTGTTTCGATTTTTGTTCAGTGTATTTCATGTTTCAAATGATTACTGTCATTTTATTAGAAACTAAACAGCAATCACCCATGGATGGTCACCAAACTTAAAACAAAGGTGTAGTTGAAGTCCTGACTTGGAAGGATGCTCAGGAGTATCACAGGCATCTGCCAGTATTTTTGTGAATTTTATGCTTTAGTAATGGGTTTTAATCTGATGATGCACTTGTCAGCTTAGTGTAATGTTTCTCTGACATTGTTGAGTTGTCCATATTTATTTCAGAAGTCATATTCCTTTTCCAAACCTTAAAAGTTATGTGTTTCTGGGCCAAATGGGTATCAAGAAAAGTCCATATGGTATTTAATTCAGAGCTACTGATATGTCACTTCTATTTCATTCACAGGCCTTGAAAAGAACCGGCCCAATCTTTTACTGGGCTTGGCAATTGTGCAGAAAACAAAACGACCAGGGAGTTTGACTCAAGAAATTGAGGAAAAGAGACCTAAAGTTCATATGTCCAAAGACCCTATGTGGATTCCAAAACCACCAGTCCTCTATGGCTCTGACAACTTGGAGATATTCCAACCCTATGACCCCGAGACACCTGTTAGCACCACCCCTCCCGGTTCACCCCCTGGATCACCATCAGACTCTTGTAGCTTAGTTGCTGCACCATCTCTTAAGACGTCCCACAAAGCAACACCTCCTGTTTCTACTGCCCCTGTTGTTGCCACTCAGTCCACCTCGGAAAGTATCTGTGACAAGACGCCCTCATCATCATCCAGCAATAACACACCACTGCAGACTATCTTGAAGACTTTATTTAATAATAAGCAAACTGACTCTGAGGCAAGTTCCATAACAACCACAGTAAGTGCAAGGAAACTCCCAGGGTTGTCTCAGATGACTGGATCAATGCTGGATCCAATTGTCCAACAGTATGGGCAGAAAAACAAAGTCAAAGAAATAGAAGAAGAGGAAAATGACTTTGATCGACCTTACGACCCAGAAGAGGAGTATAATCCAGCAATGGGATATAATACTGTTACACCACAGACCACAGAAAAAAATAAGGAAGATATTCCTGAATTGTCAGTCACTGTTGATGATGATGTGGCCTATGATCCTGAGGATGAGACTATCTTTGAGTGTATTCAAAGTGATGTTGTAACAAAGTCCCAGGTGCAATCATCAGAGACACAGGCTTGCCCAACTCCAGTTTCTACACTGTTAACAGCACCACCAGCCTCCACTCCAAATCCTATCCCAGCTATGAACGTGAACAGCATTCCTTCAGGCACTGTAGTTGTCTCAGCGGAAACACTAAGTGAACAGCAACGAATGCTTGAGGAACTTAATAAGCAGATAGAAGAACAAAAAAGGCAATTAAAGGAGCAGGAAGAGGCCTTACGTCAACAGAGAGAGGCTGTTGGAATGTTCATGGCTCACTTTTCTGTTTCAGATTCTCTTATGTCTCCCCCGTCATCATCCCTGCCTCTTGGAAAACTTTCAACTCTGCAGAGTGGCATAATAAAAACAGACAAGGACAGCAATCTTACAGAGGCCCTGAACAGCTCAAGTGTGGATTCACAAACTGTTAAGCCAGAGGATTCAATTTCCCTATCTGTTGTAAAAAATAATACCGACATTGTTGTAGAACAAAATGAAAATCTTAAGGAAAGTGACAAATGCTCCTCAGCAGGAGAGATAGAAGATTCCGATGTAGCTTATGATCCAGAAGATGAATCACTTTTTAATGAAATCCAAGAGGATGTGTTTCAAGGAACCAGTACAAACTCACGGGAATCATCACTATCTAAATCAGGACACAGAGGGATTCCTCAGAGTTCACACCACAGCAGAAAGCACAGACAGTCACCCAAGAGACGCGGTCATCGTGACAGGGGCCATCATAGAAGTCCATCCAGTAGATCTCAGCGGCGTTCTTCGTCGCGTTCCCGGAGACGAAGGGAAAAGGATAGACACAGAAGAAGTGAAAGGGACAGGTCCAGGCATAGATCTAGAGACCAGTTTGAACGCCAAAGTCGAAATCGTAAAGAACATACACATCGCCATTCTCGTGGCCACAGAAGCTCTCCATCATCTCCAAGAATGAGGAATAAACATTCTCTGTCCCTTTCACCAAAGCAGAACAGGGAACCATCTCCTAAAATTACTGACAAATTGAAGCATGCAAGTTTCTCAGATAATGTGCCATTAGACTCTACTGTGGATCATTCTTTAGATAGCATTGCATCATCATATGGCTCTGTTTGTCTTAAAAATGAATCTGATGTTGATCAGGTAAAGCAAGAACAAAAGGACGCTGGTAAGAAATTTTCTTCATCTTCATGTGATACTCTTTACCATGTAAAGACAGAGAAAGCAGAATCTCCAAAATGCCCTGAACTTCAAAGCCAATCATTAAATGACCCTAATATTACTGGTAGTAATTATAAGCAGGCACTTAAACCTTCTCAGCAGGACATGATGACAGACAAACTTGATAGTTTAATTCCGCTCAGAGAAATTGATCCACCTATTCGTGATTCTCCTGAGAGCCCTGATCCAGATCCACGATATGTGAAATCTAGCAGCACAGAAAAAGAAGACCTAATTAAGACAGAGATAGATGAAGATACTGATACATATATCGCTGGCCTGGTAGGAGTTATCAAAGTTGAAAGTAATCCTTTGGCTGTTGGAGTTCAAGCAACGGAATTTCCTGTGCAGTTGTCTAGTGTTGGTGGTAATTTTACAACCTTAGATCTTCAAGGTCCAAGTGTCATAAATAAAAATCTGACAAATCCAAATAAATGCATGGAAGAAAAAAGTGTTTCAGGGCCTGTGATGATATGTCCAGGCATGCAAGAGCTACCCCCTGAAGAATTATCACTTGAAAAGTCAAGGGAGCATAAATCACAGGCAGAAAACCAAGGACTAAAGTTAAATGTTGCAAATATAGGAAAATGTCCATTATTTGAAGATCCACCAACAATGGACAGTCAATGTAGGGCTGGAATTCTAGACCACACACATATGGCGTTGGGATCAGGTATGATGCAAAAAAGTCATGAACTTGACCAAACCATGGAACAAGGATCAGAACGTATTCATGAATTAGAAGGGCCAAACATGAGGCAGGTAAATTACATGATGTGTGGTGAAGATAATAGTGCTATGAAAACGTCAGCTACAAAAGATGAGAGAAGTGAGTTATATGCAAGTACTTCAGGTAAACCTGGGGAATTCAGTAATTTAGGTGTGAAAAACTTAGAAACACAAGATCAGTGGCTTGGTAGGAGATATGAAGACATGAATGAAAGAAACAGAGGTCCTCATCCAGCATTTGTAAATCAAAATCGGAGAGCCTCAGGCAAAGGTGTCTTTGTTCCTGATCCCAGTTATAATATGGGACAGGATTTGTATACAAGAAATTCAGATACAAGTGGTCCAGGTTTAAACACAAGAGATGATTCTAGAGGGCCAGGTGCAAGAGAGCCGTTTATACAAGGGGAATGTAGAGGAAATCGGAGAGACCCAAACATTTATAATTTGGAGCCTGACAGATGTGCTGGAGGAGTGGGTTTTAGAGAACCGGGAGCTGAAATGAGAGATCCAAATACTCAGGAAATCTACAGCCAAAGAGGGCAAGGTGGTCCAAATTGTATGGGTCAAGGGTCTGAAAGGAGGGGTCCAGCTATAGAGGGTGTTGGTCCAGACAGAAGAAGACCGCCAGATCCAGATTTTAGAGGCACAAGACCTGAAATTAGTGGTCCAACTGTGGATGGTCTACAGGCTGATGTGAGGGAAGGAGGAGGATCAAATGGCAGGAGTTTAGAACGTGAAAGTAGAGGCCCAATTATGGAAGGTTTTGGCCAAGGGCCTGATATTAGAGGGTGTGGGGGCCCAGATTTTAGAGGGCAGAGATTTGAAAGCAGATGTTCAGGTGGGGATGCAGATTTCAGTGGAGCAGGGCCTGATAGGCAAGGGCTACCGATGCAAGGTCCCTGGATTGACAAGAGGGGACCTAGAGATCCAGATTTCAGTAGAAGGGAGTCTGAAAGGAAAGGCTTGTCTATGGATGGACTTCTATGGTCAGATTTCAGGGGGGTGGGAACAGAAAGGAAAGGTTCAGCTATGGATGGTCCAGGGCCTGACAGGAAAAGGACAGTTCCTGATTCGGAAGCCTCTGTGCATGAGACACGAGGGTTAGGAGGTTTAGATTTTAAGAGATCTGAAGCGGGTTGTCTACCCACCCAGGGTCTTGGACCTGAAAGAAGACCTGCAGTGCCAAATTTCAGAGAACCAGGACCTGAGAGCAGAGACCAACCTATGGACAGTCCAGGCCCTGACAGGAGAGGACCAGGCTTTCGGGAACGAGGACATGAAAACAGAGGGCAGTTTTTGTATCATCAAGAACCTGACAGGATGGGAGAATATATGGGTGCACCTGGACAGGGACCTGATAGGGACCGTCCAAATATGGAAGTTCAAGGGCCTCCTGGTAGGTCACAGGGATGCATACAATTAAGTGGTCCTGGGCCAGAAAACAGGCATCCAAATATAGAAGACCAGACAGACATTAGGGGTCTATGGCCCGACAGGAGAGGTCCAGGCATCAGGGGTCCAGGACCTGACAGGAGAGACCCAAATTTCAGGGGTCCAGGACCTGACAGGAGAGTTTCAGATAACAGGGGTTCAGTGCCTGACAATAGAGACCCATATTTCAGAGAGCCAGGGCCTGGCAAAAGAAGCCCAGACATTACGGAACCAGGGCCTGTCAGAAGAGGCCCAGATATCAGAGGTCCAGGGCCTGGCAGAAGAGGCCCAGACATCAACAGTCCAGGACTTGACAAAAGAGACATCAGGAGACTAGGTCCTGAAAGAAGAGACCCAGACATCAGGGGTTCAGGACCTGACAGAAGAGGACAAGACCTCAGGGGTCCAGGGCCTGACAGTAGAGACCCTAATTTCAGGGGTTCTGGGCCTAATAGAAGAGGTCCTGACCTCAGGGGTCCAGGGCCTGACAGAAGAGGCCCAGACCTCAGGGGTCCAGGGCCTGACAGTCTAGAGCCAAACATCAGGGGTCCACAGACTGACTGTAGAGACCCAGAACACAGGGGCCCAGGGCCTAACTTAAGAGGTTCAGAATTCAGAACCCCAGGCCGCGACAGTAAAGACTCAAACATCAGGGGACCAGGCCCTGGCAGAAGAAGCCCAGACTTCCGGGGTTCACAGCCTGACAGTAAAGACCCAGACCAAAGAGGACTAGGTCCAGAAAGAAGTGGCCCAGACCTTAGGGGTCCACAGCCTGACACTAGAGACCCAGACCACAGGGGTCCAGGACCTGGCAGTAGAGATCCAGGGCCTAATAGCAGAGACTCAAGAGTCAGGGGTCCAGGCCCTGAAAGAATAGGCCCAGACTTCAGGGGTCCAGGGCCTGGCAGAAGAGGCTCAGGATTGGGAGACCCAGGGCCTGACAGAAGAAGTCCAGGATTACAGGGTCCAGGGCCTGAGAGAACAGGTCCAGGATTACAGGGTCCAGGGCCTGACACAAGAGGTCCAGGATTACAGGGTCCGGGGCCTGACACAAGAGGTCTAGGATTACAGGGTCCAGGGCCTGACACAAGAGGTCCAGGATTACAGGGTCCAGAGCCCGACAGAAGAGGTCTAGGATTACAGGGTCCAGGGCCCGGCAGAAGAGGTCCAGGATTACAGGGTCCAGGGCCTGACAGAAGGTGCCCAGGATTTGGGGGTCCAGGGCCTGACAGTACAGACCCAGACAGCAGGGGACCTGGGTGTGACTGGAGAGAACAGGAAAGGTCATTCATCAGTCGAGGATCTGGAAGAGGAGGATCATGTATGCAGGTAACAGGGCCTAGGAGAGGACCTAGAGACCCAGAAATACAATTTTCAGGTCAAAGTATAGAGGGTACAGGATCTGAAAGGTGCAGTGTAGAAGGTAAAAATTTTAGAGGTCCTGGGCCAGAAAGACCTCGGAGTGTTGAAGGCCCAGGGTTTGGTAGTGTAGGTCTGAGAGGTCCAGAATTTAGATGCTTTGAAAGCAGAGGTGCAGAGAATGAAGCCATGAGACCTGACTGGCAAAGCTCAGAAGGGGACTGGGAAGGGGCTGATTGTGGAGGGCCAGGACCAGGCTATGAAAGTAGAAGTATAGAGTGCCCAGGACCAAATTTTAGGGGTCCTGGTCTTCAGAATGACTCTAGAGGTCCTGAAAGTAGGAGACCAGGGCTAATACAGGACAGGTCATTTCAAGGGCATAGAAGAAGCTCAGGAGATGAATGGAGTGCTCCTGATTGCAGAGGTCCAGAGCCTACAGAGGATGGTCCAGATATAATGTGCCAAGATTCTGTTGAGTGGGGACCTGAAGATAAATGGAGAGAACCTGATAGAGGTGGGCAGGGGCCAAATAGAATGGGGCCAAGACTGGGTTTTAGAAGGGGAAGAGGTCGTCTTATTAGAGGGCGAGGCTATCCTTTGCGAGGTCGAGGTATGAGAGGATCACACTGTGATATGAGGGAGGGTCCAGATATGGGAAATGTCAGGAGACAACCGGGGAATATGAGAGACCCAAACCTGGATGGACCGGTTTCTTATAGGGAGGGCCCAGCCTCAGGTCCTCAGAGAAGAGGCAGAGGAGGTCCAAATGTACATTCAAACATAGAAGGTCCATGGAATGACAGGGAGACATGTGACTCCAGAGGACCTAATTCTGAGGGCCCTTGGTTAAATAGAAGAGAAACTGACACAATGGGCCCAAGATTGGGATTAATGGGACCTGGGCCAGACATGAATGATGTAAGGGGCAGAAATTATAAAAACACAGAGCCAGACATGAGCGGTAGAGAACACATGCAAATAGACCACACAATCAGTAATAAAAGAGGAGGCCCAGAGTTCAGACATGAAGGATCACCTCACTTTAATAGTCAAAGGATACCTTTGCATAATAAAGAGAGCTCAGAGACCCATAGAGGTTCAGGTCCCAGCACTGGAGTAAACTCATGTCCTGGTTTTGAAAACCCACAAAATCAGCAAACAGTAAAATCCCAGAGACCCAGAACAGCTTTGCTTCCTACCCCAACAGAGGGTCTTATACGATTCCCAAATCATAGTCTCAATAGCCCTAACATGAATCAAAAAAGAATGGGTCCCCCAGTAGAATGGGGTAAAGCAAGACCATTAAGTCGAGAAGGAAATTTGGCAAGAGGGCAGTCACACAATATAGACAGAAGTCCTGCTGACACAACAAGCACATCTGTTGGTGCGACCACAGAGGTTGCAGGGGGGGAAAAAAATTAAAACTGACCAACAGACCATTGTAGTGCCCCTTTGTGGCCCCATGAGAACAATACCATTAACTTTCTGGCATCAATCACAAGGAGATTCTGTAACTTTTCAGACTTTGAATGTAAATATTCTTTTTTCCCCCTTTATTTTGAGGGTGTCATTTTTTAAAAATAACAGTTTCTAGATTTCAATAAGACCTATTGTCAAAGCCATGCCAAGATAACACAATATTTACATGGTAATGTTCATACAGGTGTTGAGTTTGTCCTCTTGTATTCAGAGTACGTAAATGCTTTTATTTTTATGTGATTATGACTAATGCCTTTTAGTCTTTGTTGATCATTTGTAAATTGACGATGTGCATTTTGAGCTTAAAACAGATTTTTTTTGTACAGAACTTATTGTGCAGGATTTTTGTTTTGCTGTTTTTTAACCGTCGACATGTCAGTACATCAGCCTAGATCTGACATCTATGTTTTCTGCTGATAAAAAATGGCTTGTTTCATTGTTCTTGTAGAATAAATTCAATAAAAGAACAGATCCCTTTTTAAACTGGATTTTATTCTATTGTTTTGTCTTGTTAGATAGATTCTGTGACAGATTGATATAAATAAATAAAACATCAATGTATGAAGAGATTTTAAATGCTGGAGATGAAAATAAAAGGATGGCTGGTGGTGGAAGACAAAGATCCATAAATAAAAGTATTTTTAAAATGGAGCCATACCTTATGTGTGTAATGAATCTTCATAGCCATATAGTAAATAATTTCAAGAAAAACTGCAGCCTATATGTTCTTTGCCTTTGAATTATTATTGTTGAAAGATTGAACTATAAAGCTAAAATTATTTAAATGTAAATATAAGTACCATTTAATCATTTACATTGCTGAGATGCAGGAACTTGTCCAAATTAAGAGAAAAGTAGGTAGTTTCCTCGAATCATACAGAAGGCATTTAAAGATTTTTTTTTTTACACATTTTGATGGAAATGTAGAAGTATACCGAATAATTAGGTAAGTAGTAGGAGTCATCCTGTAGGAGACAGAATTGAACAAACGATAAAAACTAATATTAAAAGAATAACATACACACAACATTAATAACAATAAAAAGTTATATTTTTTGCTCCTAAAAAAATTGAGAATATCATTTTGCCAGAATCACATACATTAAAAAAAATTAAAAATACATTTTAAGTATGAAAGATGAATGTATAGAATAAAGGTTAGACTTGTTGAATACACTGTGTTAATATATTCAGCAAAATTAAATTCCAACATAATTATTAACAAAATGGACAAAAATTGAGAAAAACGACCAAAATTACTAAGTGTCCGAGAAACTGCAAAGAAAATCCAGATGATTCGCTGTGGCGACCCCTGAACTGAACAGCCGAAAGGAAAAGAAGAACAGATAAAAACAGAATGAAATTACAGCTTATAAATAGAATGAGCACTGAAAAAGTCAATGAATGCAATGCCATACAACACAATAACACACCTTAAAACAATACATTAAACAGTTAGACACGGATTAAATAAAAAAAACAGTAAGTAGCAAGTGGAAGCGAACCAACAACCCTGTGCTCTACAGCTCCATCCATCCATTTTCTACCCCTTAATCCTCGTGAGGGGTTGGAGCCTGACTTGAGCGAAGGCAGGGCACACCCTGGATGAGTCGCCAGTTCATCGCAGGGCTCACACATAGAACAGACAACCATTCACACTCACATTCATACCTACGGACAATTTAGAGTGACCAATTCACCTAACCTAGTGCCTGTTTTTGGCTGTGGGAGGAGTACCCGGAGAGAACCCACGGGGAGAACATGCAAACTCCACACAGAAAGGCTCCACCACCCGGTGTTGGGATCGAACCCAGGACCTTCTAGCT